>JAVQIZ010009922.1:0-10077 GCA_036023535.2 Galaxias brevipinnis | reverse complement strand
GCGTGGATACTGTTTTAAGCTGTGTTAAACTGTGTTTGGTTCTAAGTTCTCTGTTAGTGTCTGAGGGGTCTCTTTGTTAATCTGGGTTTGATTTGGTGTGTGTGTGTGTGTGTGTGTGTGTGTGTGTTCAGGAGTCGCACTAAGAACATGATGTGGTACGGAGTGCTGGGCACCAAGGAGCTCCTCCACCGCAACTACAAGAACCTGGAGCAGAAGGTCCTTCTGGAGGTAGGAGCACCCTCACACTGGGGTTAAGGAACACTGTCAGGCTGGGGGTAAGGTCCTAGAGGTAGGAAAAGTGTCATACTGGGGTAAGGTCCTAGAGGTAGGAAAAGTGTCATACTGGGGTAAGGTCCTAGAGGTAGGAACAGTGTCATACTGGGGTAAGGTCCTAGAGGTAGGAACAGTGTCATACTGGGGTAAGGTCCTTCTAGAGGGGCACAGTAGTAGAGTCAGTCTTTGATATGGGATGTGAGAGGCAACTCGCTCCTAGTCCAGTCAGGCACTACAGTGATTATCTGATTGAGCTTTGCCTCGGGGGGTCGGGGGGTTGATAGAAAATCTATTGTCCATCGATTAAAGTGTCAGGTTAAATTAAACCTTACACGTCCAGGAGAATGCTGTGGTTGCCCTTTAAATGCCTCTGCAGTGTTACATATATGTGTATGTATGTATGGCTGGATGGATGTTATTGATGTATTTGAAATCCCTCCGCAGTGTGACGGTAGGCCCATCCCCCTGCCCAGTCTCCAGGGCATAGCCGTCCTCAACATCCCCAGCTACGCAGGAGGAACCAACTTCTGGGGCGGAACCAAAGAAGACGATGTAAGTATCAACAAACAAAAACGTAACGCAACGCTTGCGTCCCTGTTGACGTAAGTGTAAACAAACACTACACTTAGCTCCTTGTGATCACGCAGGTTGTTATTAACTGTGTGTGTGTGTTTGTGTTGCGTCCTCCTCTCGACCTAGACGTTCACGGCGCCGTCGTTTGATGATAAGATCCTGGAGGTGGTGGCTGTGTTCGGCAGCATACAGATGGCCGTGTCACGCGTCATCAACCTGCAGCATCACCGCATCGCTCAGGTAGAATCAAAATAAAATAAATAATAATAAATACATAAATAATAAAACACTCACGCTCCTCTCCCTTGGTCCTTAGTAGAATTACACTGGGCCATGATGCTCTCACTCACTCTTAACAAACTCTCGCTTTGTGATATTATATTGTTTGACTTGCTGGATGTCACAGAAAATGGCTTTGGTTATATAGTCCATTCCATGATGGTATGGGTTGGATTTGTAGTCCATGCCATGATAATAAATGCCGGTTTTGTAGTCTATGCCATCAGAGATGATATTTACTTAAAAGGGCTATTGACAAATTTAATCAAAAGTGCACATATTATTATACCTCCCCTCACGATTTAGTACGAAAGTGAAGACTGTGCCATCTGGAAATATATGGAATTTTAAAACAAAAATGGTGTAGGAACCTTTGCTTGATGTTTGGGTTCCTGTGTTCCTGTGGTCCAGTGTCGCACGGTGAAGATCACCATCCTGGGAGACGAGGGCGTGCCGGTGCAGGTGGATGGGGAAGCCTGGGTGCAGCCGCCAGGCTACATCAAAATCATCCACAAGAACCGCACACAGACTCTCACCAGAGACAGAGTAAGCACAGCCCTACCACAGGCCCTGTGTCTCTCGTAGGCCCCTCACAATAGCACCATCTAGTAAAATAATTCTAAAGTTATCTGTCTTGTCATTATGGCCCTCTTACTCACAATACAATGTCACATTTGTATCAATTACAGTAAAGGGATGTTTTTTGTATTACTGTATTGGTGCTGTAAGTCCAGTTTACTGATATTGCGCTGTAGTAATGGTGCACTGAAATGTAAAGTTCAAACTCACTTGCCGTGGTGGTCGCTCTGTCCCCAGGCCTTTGAGAGCACGCTGAAGTCGTGGGAGGACAAGCAGCAGAAGTGTGAGTTTCCCCGTCCACAGCCTCAGCACCCATCCCAGCCGGAGACCGTGTCCGAGGAGGAGGCCTCTCAGATCAGCCTGTTTGGGCAGGCGGCCGGCACGCTCATCCACAGGTCAGACTCCCTCACCTCTTTATTACACGTTGTTGTTGTTGTTGTTGTTGTTGTTATTAATAAAACATGGAGCCATGTATGTTTTGAATAGTTCAAACCCAGTCATTTGTATGTACACATTGTTTGTTGTTTCTCTGAATTTATGTAATGTTTTAATGTCTTTGTTTTCACGTTTTTTATAGATGTCGTTGTAGTATCTATGGTGATATCTGTGTTGTTGTTGTCCTGTAGGATCCGAGAGATCGCCCAGTCCCACCACAGCATGGAGCAGGAGCTGGCGCACGCTGTCAACGCCAGCTCTAAGGCCATGGACGTGGTCTACGCCAACTCCAACAGCACAGGGGTACGTGGCAGGGCTGCTCATACACAGGCTCTGTGTTTGTGTGGTACTTCTTCTGCTTTGAGGGAGTCACCGTGGATAGGACTTCCTGTTTTAACTCTCCTCTGTGAACAGGGTCTTAACTGCACCGTGGTGGTTCAGATGGTCAACAACGTCAAGGCTCTACACAGCGAGACGGAGCTGCTGCTAGCAGGCAAAATGTCCCTGGTAAGTCCTTCAGACTGGCTTTATTATAACAAGCCTCACACACACACACGCGCACGCACGCGCGCGCTCTTCATAACAGTGCGTTGAAGTATTGTCTTAACTGAGCCGAGTGTGTTGCGCAGCAACTGGACCCTCCTGAGAAGGAGCAGCTGACCGGCGCTCTGAGCAGTGTGGCCCAGCAGCTAGGACTGCTCTCTGAGATCTCCTGGCTGGGACACATCCTCGAGCCTGGCGAGGAGGAGGAAGAGGAGGTAAGGTCTCCTCCTGTCCCCGTCCTCCCTCTCTCCCTTCTCTCTCGCTCTCTCTGGCTCGCGCTCTCTCTCTCGCTCAATCTCTCTCTTTTTCTCTCGCTCAGTCTCTCTTTTTCTCTCGCTCAGTCTCTCTGTCTCCCTCTCTCTCGCTTGCTTGCTGTCTCTGTCGCGCTCTCTGTCTCTCTCTCTCTCACTCTCCTCCCTACCAAGGTCAACACCTAAGTGCCTCTCTCCGTGGGACCATTGGAGCGCTGACACTCTCGTTGGTTTGAATCCAGTCGTGTTTCCCTCTCGTCCTCAGGGACAGCTGACGGAGTTCTCCAAGCGGAGCCGCGGCACCAAGTTCCGCCTGGTGCCCAAGTTCAAGAAGGACAAGAACAACAAGAACAAGGAGGCCGTGGCCACCCTCGTGCTGCCAGGTATCCTCCGCCATCTTGTTTCTCTGACACCCTGTCTTCCACTCCATTTTCGAGCAACACCTCTTCCGAACACCAGCTCAAATGATTTAAGAGGGGTACAAATAAATCTCATTTCAAAAGATACAACAATCACTCTTGGGGATGAAGTCCACCTCTGTGATTTTTCTCCACAATCCTCACCCCTACTTACTCCCCTCTCTGATTGACTCTTGAATCCCAAAATAAGCCCACAGTCCTTACCCGAGTAGCCACTCCAGACAGTGGTTCTCTCTCTCTCTCTCTCTGGGTGGGTGTCTGTCTCTTGGCTGGGTGTTTCTGAAGCCCTTCCTCTCTGCAGTGCACCAATGGGGCACGGAGGAGGTGGCTGCCTGGCTGGAGCTCATCTGCCTGGCCGAGTACAAGGAGATCTTTATCGGCCACGACGTGCGCGGCGCCGAGCTGCTGCACCTGGAGAGGCGGGACCTTAAGGTAGCACTCTGCACGCACCCTCACGCCGACACCCGCTGGACCCGTCCCCCGTCCCCCCCGTGGGCCAGGGAGGGACAAATAACACCCCTAAATTTCACTTTTTTTTCTGATGGTCTTTTTCTGTGTGAGGGTTGAATGCTGGGTTTAATACACATACAATGATTTGGGTGTGGGGCTGCTCTCAATGTCACAACTGGTGTGTGTAACCTTGATTGTGTGTTGCAGGATTTGGGCGTGACGAAGGTTGGCCACATGAAGCGCATCCTTCAGGGTATCAGAGAGTTGAGTCGGAACAGCAGCACCAGCGAGGCCTAGGCTCCCTGCTCTACAGCTGCTGCCAGTGCTGCGGCCGGCGTCGCCGCGGCGACGACGCGCATTACTCTGACCTAGGAGAGCCCGACCACACCTCCCCAGTGTGAACCTGGCACGGGGACCAACTCAGACATATGTTTATAAACCTCCGAAAACCCCAACACGGGATTGAAAATGAAATTCCTATCAGATCTATATAGATATATATACTGTAGTGCCTTGACACACACACTCACCTCATTACTGTGACATTGAAGTACATTAGCAACAAGCTGCGATTGAAGGAGCCATACGAGTACACATGATTGGTTGGTGTTTTCTAAAATGGCCGCCATCATGGAGGTCAGGAGAAGATGGAGGAGCCAGAGTCTGCCAGAGAACAACACTCGTCAACCCCCCCCAACCCCCCGGGTTCCACATCGATAAACCAGCATGACGCTCGCATCCTTACCGTTGGGTTTTCTGGACCAAGACGCAGTCATCCTTTAAACATTTGATATATTTTCAGGATCGATTTATGACGGAGTGTTTAAAGGGCACCATTCGACGTCCGATCGTTTCCACTGACGGGATCAAGGAAATAAAGACCTTTAATGGACTTAGTTTTGTATTGAAACATGGTATTTATTTCTTATATATTGCTTTGTATTAGATGTGTTTCCCCCTCCAAAGGGGTTCAGTTGTGAGTGCAGACCGGTGTTATTATAAGTGACGTGGGGAGTACCAGGTGAAACATTCCCTAAAAGTAACCCACCAGTCTGTGTTACAGATATAAGCAATGACAATCACTCTGTTCAATCAAGCTAACCTCAAGTATTCTCCCAGATGCTGCAACAGCCTAGGCTTGTTTTCTTTGTGAACTGTAGACTTGGTGTATCTTTCTATGCCATGTCTGTCTGGTTTGTGGTTTTTTTATCTTTTTTCTGTCACCTCCTGCTTTGAATATAGAGAACAATCTCGTAATCTGAGGAGCTGTACTGTCGCTAAACCCTTTGGCATCGATGGACGTTCTATGAATTATCGACCTACCTGAATATAACTTAGGGCTGCGCCAGATGAATGTGATGATGAACGCTTTTTTTGAGGTCCCCATTTTTAGAGCGTCAAGGGCTCTCTGTAATCTGTGAGGTAATGCCAAACATAAGGATGCCTTAATGTTACCTCATATCTGTCCACCAGGGCTTAGGATGTGTTGGGTATCTGACTACATTAGTCAGTGTCAAGTCTTTTTTTTTAAGTCTATATATTTTCATATTTCAAACAACAAATGATGCCTTTCAGAATGATACTACCACCCCCAAAAAATATGATTCAAATGCCTTTTCCTGTTGTCATGTGTCGTAATTCTTTTTGTATGTTCTCTGTTGTGCTGTGCAGGGTTATGGAAAGTATTACATTGGTCATATCGTTTGATTTCAACCCCCCCAACCCCAATTATAACCCCCACCCCCCTGGGAAACAGTCTGATACCTGTTTCAGTATTTATTGATAATTTATGTTTGAAATAATACTGTACGCTATACCTCTATGTTCTATGTGTACATAAGGCCAACCCAGGGCTGTAAATATGTCTGTCTTGTACAGGAAAATGGAAAATACCATCAACCCGTAATAAAAACGTATGACAGTGTTTGAATTTTAGTGTGTTTTGTCTAGAAAATTGTCGAGCTTTATTTATGTTCTGGAGTGTAGAAATTTTATGGAATAAGAAAAAAGGACAAGATGCTGGATTTTATTTGAATTAAGTCTTATTGACGAGTTTTGATAGCACTAGACTGCACAGCTTTTCAGCTCTTGTTGAGTTTGACTGTGTCAATATTTAGTATCTAGTTAACGATCAATAATAGCAGAGCTTGGTTGGACTCCATTTTAGCAGACAACGTGCAAAAGTGTTGTGACTTATTTTATTCTGACGACTAGATAACTCCATTTTCTGTTTTTCAAACCCTATCTTGTGGAAGACGTTTGATTGGCACTTGGGTGAGAGACAAAGGTTGACCTGCTTTAGTCTATAGATGCATGGCCATGGTTAATTATGTAACAAATAACTACCATTGCATTGTTGGTTTGGTTTTGCTGCTGTGTATGGGGAAATAGAACCATTTCTGTAATTACAATGCCAACTCCCAAGAGTTAAACTACTCACAATGTTTATTTAATTTGTTTACTTCATAGTGACCTTATCAGCCATAAAGCTTTGATGGGGAGGATGTTGGAGTTTAAAGGTTGGATGCCAGCGGTGGTTATACTGACCTTTCTCTGTACGCTCCTAGAATCAAAAGGTGAGCTCGACATGCTGTTGGGACTCGGTAGTGTTAACGAACATTTACTCTTGCACATTTATAGAAGACGATTTGAGCCAATATTCAATAAATAAATAAATATAAGGTGAAATGTTGACTGAAATAATTAATTGTAACATTTAATTATTTATGTACATATTTTATTTATTTGTATAACTACATATTTCAGTATTTAATTATTTATTTCAACATTTATTTATTTATTGTCACATTAAATTATTTTGCTCTGCATTTATTTATTTCATGGTAGTTGGAGGACGATTTGTGTGCCCATATTAAATAATTTAATAAATAAACACATTTAATTATTTATGTACGTAGTTAATTATTTATTTGGTTATATAACTGTATATTTCAGTATTTAATTATTTATTTCTACATTTATTTATTTACTGTCACTTTTAATTATTTTCCTCTGCATTTTTTTATTTCAGGGTAGTTGGTGTTCTGTCACTGAAATAAATAAATCTGTCAACTTCATAAATATTACATTATTTCACTCAACATGTCCCTTTTTATTCATTTAATTATTTAGTATTGGCACAAATCGTCCTCCGTGTACATTCACCATTTACCGCCAACAAATATAACATGGGGAAACACAAGTCTGATGTTAAAAGCTGTGTTAAAGTAACACGTCTGTCACCAGTGTTTTTGGAGCGCAGCAACGCTGTGCAGCTGCTCCGAATCCGACGCCCCAGGGCGAACTCCTTCCTGGAGGAAGTGTTGCCTGGCGACCTGGAGAGGGAATGCTATGAGGAGATGTGTTCTCAGGAGGAAGCAGCAGAGATCTTCCAAACCAAGGAGAAGACGGTAGGTAGCCTTCTTCAGACAACTCCATGAAACCTCTCTCTTAAGATCACTTAACTAAAGATCACTGAACTTGCAGTATCCCTTTTTACTTTGTTTTCACAGATGGAGTTTTGGTATAGGTATAAGAGTGAGTACAGTTACATTGCTGATCCAAGTGAATCTGGTGCACATTTTGAACTATTTGAACTTCAATATTTCCCACATATTTTAACTCCCTAATGTCAAAACAACTAAATACATGTGAAGCATGAGAATTCTTGTTAGTTGGTCTGACACAGTGAAAACATTTGCCACGTTAGATATGATTGTCTCGGCAGTTAATTCAAACCGATGTACTTTGTATTAGTTTCACTTTAAAATCATGAATGTGTCTGAAACGGGGACAAGAAAGCGTGAGGAATGGGGAAGTATCTTTTGTCCACTTAGAGCTAGACCAGTGTCACTACAACCCCTGTCTCAATGGGGGAGTCTGCACCGTCGACCGCAATGGATACCTCTGTCTGTGTCCCCCACGGTACGACGGGAAAAACTGTTCAACAGGTAGGAATCTTTCATCGTGAATCACTGGTATTTTTTCTAATTGTGTTTTTGTAGCGCTCTGTAACACCCTAGACAAATTCCTTGTATATATTCACCTATAGTACCAGTCAAACTTTTGGACACACTTTCCCATTCACTTCAGTGTGAAAGTGTGTCCAAGCTTTTGACTGGTACTGTACTTGGCAATAAACCTGATTCTGCTTCGAACCCATTAATCCATCCTTCCAAAGAGTGTTTTACTGTTGACCCTGGTTGACCCCTGCAGAGGTGTTTGAGTGCGTTTATAAGAACGGGGGCTGTCTTCATTACTGCACCAACCAGGGGCGGACCGTGGGAGTCCAGTGTAGCTGTGCTCAGGGCTACCAGCTTGACGAAGATGGCAAGAGTTGTTCTCCCACAGGTGGGCTGAATAACATTAAACAAAAAGGATTCAGTTCACTGTAAATCATCCAGCTGATTATTCGCCTCATATTAAGGGGATGATATGCCATAACTTAGTACATTGTCTTCCGCCTCTTAAATGTGTACTATGTATTATTATGGCTTTGATTCAGATTTTAGATACGTGTGACTGACTCTTGTCGACAGTGGCTTATCCGTGTGGGAGAAAGCAGAGCGTGACCGCCGATTACCGCTCCTTGGACGAGGAGCCCGAGGCCCCAGCCGTTGCCCCCGTCAACACCACCCGGGACGGGAACTTCACGGCTGAGGGGAACTCCACGTGGCTAAATGCTACCGAGGGAGGAGGAGACAGTGGGATGGATTACCAGGAGGGGGACACTGGGGACGAGGACTCCCGAATAGTTGGAGGTCTGCTTGAGAAGCAGGGAGGCAGTCCATGGCAGGTATGATTGAATGATTATAATATAATTTTAATCAAAACTACTTATCCATTTATGTTTCGGGGAATATTTTGTCGTCCCCCCCAAAAAAAACTGCTACAACTGTGATCTGTTGAAGCAAGTGTGCATATGCATCACTAATCGTGAAAGCCCTAACAATGTCTGTGTTCTCTAAACATACGTTGTGTGTCTCCCTCTCGCCATCAGGTGCTGCTGCGGCGGAAGGATGGCTATGGGTTCTGTGGTGGGACCCTGATCGCTCCGCGCTGGGTGGTCAGCGCAGCACACTGCCTCCAGGAGACCCCCGACCATGTAACCATCGGTAAGACCTCCCGACGGCACTCTTAGACCATCTCAATGTGAGCGGTTCTTTCACACACACACACACACACACACACACACACACACACACACTCTCTCTTCTCATGCGGCAGGAGACTATGACAAGATGCGCCCCGACCCCAACGAGCAGCTGATCAAGGTGCAGAGAGTGGTGGTGCACCCCCACTTCCACGAATACACCTTCGACAGCGACGTAGCCCTGGTGTACCTGAGCCGGGCGGCCACGCTGGGCCGCACGGCCACGCCGGCCTGCCTCCCCAACCGCCACCTGGCCGAGCACCTCCAGAGGGACGGCACTCACGGCGTGGTGACGGGCTGGGGCGCCATGCAGTACCTGGGCCGCTCCTCCCGCTTCCTGAGGAGGGTGGTTCTCCCCGTGGTGGACCAGCAGAAGTGCGTTCTCTCCACGGAGCAGGTGGTGACGGACAACATGTTCTGCGCCGGGTTCCTGGAGGACGCCGTGGACGCCTGCAGCGGGGACAGTGGCGGGCCCTTCGTGGTGAACTACCGGGGGACTTGGTTCCTCACCGGCGTGATCAGCTGGGGGGAGAAGTGTGCCGCGAAGGGTAAGTATGGAGTGTACACGCGGCTGGGGAACTACCGGCGTTGGATTTACGACACCGTGCAGAAGCAGAAGGAGAGTGAGACTCAAACCTAAGATGTTGTTTTCTTCTTGCCCCACCAAAACAGACCACAACAACGTCCAGAAGTTAAAGTGTCCAAATATTTGTGAAAATATAAATATGTAGTGTTTTCAAAAATCAAGAGTGAAAAACTGATTAAATTCTCATTTTATTGTTTTTTTTACAAAGTATAATGAACCACAAATAAAATTGACGTGGGAGTTAAAAAGATCACTTTTGAAACGTGTATATGACTAGAATGTTCACATCTTTTATCCCAGCAGAAACCCTTATAAGCAAGTAAATAAAAGCCATGATAAAAGTAGTGAATTTATTGTTCTGAATCCTGATTTGAATTTTTTTTCCCCGTGTATTAGCTGGTGACGTAAAAAAACAAACGTATAAACAGTAGCGATCAAATACACAAGCCTTACTGTACATCATTCATCAACAATCAAATAAGGAGATGGTGAGGAGACGTAGTGGAACCTGCTTTATTACCAAAGTGTCTTCTGAAC
>JAVQIZ010009914.1:0-18850 GCA_036023535.2 Galaxias brevipinnis | reverse complement strand
TTACCTGTGGAACCCTGGTTATACCTGTATACCTGTGGAACCCTGGTTATACCTGTATACCTGTGGAACCCTGGTTATACCTGTTACCTGTGGAACCCTGGTTATACCTGTTACCTGTGGAACCCTGGTTATACCTGTTACCTGTGGAACCCTGACTATAGACTGTGATGATCTTGAGGGCGGTCCTTCAGACGGCAGCAACGTGAACAGTCCACAGTCAGGGTGGCTATAGGCTGTGATGATCGTGAGGGCTTTCCTGAGGCATCGTGTGGTTGGGAAGAGAGGCAACAGGCTGGGTAACAGTCCCTTCATAGTCTGAGATGGTACGCAGCCCACACTATGTGTGTCTGTGGTCAGAGCTGTGATAGCTGGATTCCAGCTCGTCCCTGCTGGCTCTTTTAGCATCTCTGATGGCTTTCCTTAGGGTGTACCTAGACCTCTTCTTTAAACCCTCGAGGTCCCTGGATCTGCAGGCAGAGGGCCGTGCGCTGAGCTTAGCACGGACATCACCATTTACCCAGAACCTTTGGTTGGGGAAGGTCCAGACATTGACCCTTGGCACGACAAGGTTGATGCGGTTTGAAATGTAGTCTAATGCAGAGTCGGTCTGTTCCTCCATGTCCCCATGGGCAGCATCGTGGAACATCTGCCAGTCTGTAGTTTCAACACCACAGCCCTGGAGAGTGGCTATGGATCCCTCCCTGCAACGTTGAACTGTCTGAAGAACCGGTTGTTCCTGTTTAAGGTGTTGTTTGTAGGGTGGGTGGAGATGAATGGCGGTGTGATCCACCTTACCAATGGCAGGGCAGGGGAAGGGTTCATAGTTGTCCCGTATCACAGAATAAAGGTGGTCAAGTGTTTGATTCCCTCCGGGTAAGAAAGTTCATGTTCTGGTGGTAAATTTTATTCATATTATCCTTATTGAAGACGCCAACAACAATCTAAGCTGGCTCAGGGAGAGCATTCTCTAGTCCATTAATTACTCCATAGATGACCTCAAATGCATGCATTTTATCCGCCTGCTGTGGTATGTAGACTACAGATATTATAGCACAGCTAAATTCACTGAAAGGATAGAGGGCAAAGGGATAGGATTGGATAAATATATATATATATATATATATATATATATATATGTATTCGTACTTGAGTCACACTGGTTTAAGTGCCTATATGTTTGTAAACATGTGATTACAGGAACCTGTATTTCCACTAATGATGTGTCGTTCATGAACGATTCGTTAATTTTGAACGAATCTTTTAAAATGACTCGGGACTAACGAGTAGTCTCAGAGAGTGATTCGTTAATTTTGGTCGCGCGTGCGCAACAACAGTTGTGGTCGAGTCATTCGTTAATTTCGTTCAGCATAGGTTTAGTAACCTATAGGAAACATAAATTAATAGTTCACCCCTCGACTGGGTCTTCGGGTCTGAGTCCTTTGTCCAATTTTCACGTGATAGATAGGCTCGGCGTAGAAAAGAGAAATGTTTAGTTCGCCAAGCTTATTTGATAAGGTTACACTTTGATTAAAAAAAACTAAAAGCAGTTGCAATATACTAGGCTACTTCACTTAAGCGTGATGTATTGTATTTAGCCAAAAAATCTTGATATTGATGTAACCATTGATGTAATATTGATAAAACTTTCAGATGTAACCTTTTTAATTATTATCAGGTTGTCCTTGTTAACTTTTTGCACTAGCAATAACGTGCTGTATGAACACCCTTACACACTATACTAAATAAAATATGTTAAATACAAATAAATAAGTAAAATCACACCATACAGCAAAATAACAATCACACTCGCCAAGCCTCAGAGTAGCAGTCACGTGAAAAGTGAACGAAAGACTCACAAGACAAGACAGGAAACAGAAACTGAACGAGAGTTAAGGAACCAAGTCGCTAAAATGGACTGATCTTCCCATCACTAATTTCCACTAGTATTACAGTGAAAATTCATAAAAAGAGTAGCCCCAAGTTACTAACGACTAAATATCAGAGGTATGGACTCGACTCACATGACTTGGACTCGAGTCACAGATTGGACGACTTTAGACGCGACTTGACAAAATCATAAAAGACCTAGGCTGTGTTCGGAATCGCCTACTTACATACTCTCTACTGCATACTCATTGAGTACATACTATATACTGACTACTTAAAACGAAATCTAGAATACTACTTTTTCATAAAGATTAAATCATGTTGTTAGTATACTCAACTGGAACATGTGACTAAAACCCGGCATTTTTGTAATAAGGTCAAAGCTAGGAGGAAGTTGCCGAATTGCATTTTGGGGCGTGAAGCATCGTCTAGTAAGCTCTCTCGGGTACTCAACATTTCCCCAATTTGAGTATGTCATCCGGGAACATTTCCCATACTCAAATTTCACATACTATGTACCGTTGGCATACTGCATACTCATTTTCAGTCAAATGTTGTATGTTGAGTATGCGTAGTAGGCGATTCCGAACACAGCCCTAGACTTGCAACTTGACACCAAGACTCGTGACTTCACTTGGACTTGAGCCTTTTGACTTGAAAATACTTGATACCTCCCCCCACGCCCAAGAATTAAAAAGTATGTTATTTAAAGTGTTCCACGAATAAATTGATTTCCCTTCATTTCCTGAATCAAAGTTTACGCTATTTAGCAAGTCGATACTTTGTTTAAATCAATCCGACAGCATCCAATCACGTTGCAGGAGAGAACCATGAAGAACTGACGTTAGTTGGAAAAAATTATAAACATAATTTCGTTTGCGTACAAAAACTTTGCGGTGGCCAACAAAAAACGAATTGTTGTAGGCCTATGCAAAACGTGCGGGTCGAAAATTACAGACGGAGACGCAACTTCCAACTTCGTTCAACGTTTGAAGTTGCGCAAAATTTAGGCTAATATTAGGGATGGGCGGATCGATTGGGAAGTATCGATCCTATCAATCTTGAAGTTTATTCGATCCTCACGTAAAACTATCGATACCAAGTGTGTGCTTTAACCAGCATTGTTTTATATTCTTATATCTATTAGATTTATGCTAAAGTGAAAAATATAAATGTTGTAGTAATTTTGTATCATAGGATCTACTTCTCCTTCCGCCCTGTCTCGCGCCTCCATGTACTGCAGTGCTTTGCAGTCAGTTCACGCAACTAGTGATGGGAAGATCGGTTCATTTTAGTGACTCGGCTCTTTAACTCTGGGTCAGTAACGAATCTTTTTTCGAGTCTTTTCGTTCATTTCGTTAATTGGGTTAGGGTTAGGGTTGGGGGGGGGTAATGCGAACTGACGTGTAATAATCCAAAAATCAATAACGATTATGAACATTGTCATAATTTAAGCATGAAGCAGTCACGTTACAAGTGAACGAAAGACTCAGTACCAAAGGGTGAACTGCTAATTTATGTTTCCTGATCTCTCGTGCCTAGGTTCATCCCTCGAATGGGTCTTCGGGTTTGAGTCATTCGTTCAATTTTCACGTGACAGCCAACTGATAAGCTCAGTATAGGAAAGAGAAAAGAGTAGTTCATCCCTCGAATGGGTCTTCGGGTCTGAGAAGCCTATGCAGCTATCACGTGACCAGTGAACGAAAGACCGAAGATCCATTCGAGGGGTGAACAAATCTTTTGAACGAATTACTCTGACAGATCCGAAGATCCATTTGAGGGGTGAACTAATCTTTTGAACGAATTACTCTGACAGATCCGAAGATCCATGCGAGGGGTGAACTAATCTTTTGAACAAACTACTCTGACAGATCCGAAGATCCGTTCTAGGGGTGAACTAATCTTTTGAACAAATTACTCAGACAGACCCAAAGATCCATTCGAGGGGTGAACTAATCTTTTAAACAAGAGACTCATTCAGACCCGAAGACCCATTCAAGGGGTGAACTACTCATTTCTATTTCCTGTCCTGTCTTTCGAGTCTTTCGTTCACTTCACGTGACTGCTAAGCGTAGCATAGAAAACAGAAATGATTTAATTGGTTCACGAATTATTATTACTGGTTTTGGGTCAGTTTTTTTTCTAAATGAACGAATCGTTCATGAACGACACATCACTACAAGTCATCACTGAGCGAGTTCAAGTCAAGTCACAAGTCATTAAAATGTGTCCAAGTCCTCGAGTCGAATACTACAGCACTGGCTCACGGCACTAAAAATAATACAAATTAGAAACGCTGAGGTTAGTTTTCAAATGTTGTTTTGAATATATGGCGCTTCTTTGGATGGACAATGTGACTCTTTTCAGCCAAGTAAAAAGTTAAGCATGTCCGTTGAAACTGGAATGCAATCCATTATGTTAACATAAATTACTTTGAACGCCAAAAGTGTTTTTAAATGTGAATGTATTTGATTTTGACACAAGTCCTCTCTCAGTGTCACCATGTTGTATTAAGGCCTATTCCATGTTAAGTAACGTCTGTCATGGTCCTCTTGGAATTTTTGTAAAGACTCAATTTAAATACTTTTACGGTGCGCATCGGCACTTTTTAGAAAGACTGAGCAGGGAATTTGGTAGTCCTAAAAAAAAACAGTTTGCCCAGTTTTTGGAAGCCAACGAAGTCGAGAGGGGAAAACAGCAGGCTGTTTTTCTATCCGTGGTGGGTGTGAAGACCTTTTCCTTGTTGACTGATTTGGTGGCACCGAAAAGACCATTTGAAATGCCGTTATAAGACATTCTAAAAGCACCAAGAGAATTTTATGTTCTGAAGAAAATTGTGCTCAGTGAACGGTATTTCGCGCTTGTGAACAGTTAAACGGAGAGTCTTAGGCAGAATGTGTAGCAGCACTGTAAGGGGCTGGCTACCACATGCGAGTTTAAGGAAGTGTGGAAAACAGCTACATGACCAGCTATCGTAAAGAACTATGGGCTAAGTTGCTAAATGCAGCATATGGAGAACCACTAAGTTGGTCAAAGGTATTAGATATAGTAAATCATTTTGAATGTACTTCTACTAGTTTAAGTACGTTTCAACAACCAACGATGAGGACCGACAGTGTCAGTAAAAAAGGAGAATGCAGAGCCAACAAGGCACGAGAAAAATGGACTCAGTCCAGTGATCATGGACAGGAAACTGTGTTACCGTTGTTTATCAGAGGGATAACAAGCGGCAACATGCAAGAATAAAGACTTCCAGTGTCGACCTTGTCAGAAGATGGGGCATTTGGAACACACATGTCGGAACGGGGGTGGAAAAGAGACTACCAATCCAGACAGCAAATTTAACTGTCAGCGACCAGTAATAGAAGAGCAGCGGCTGCAGATCGGGAGACTCGCTAAGTGTGCACGCAGGGAACCTGCTCTTCCAGTAGAAGGGCAACAAGTGACGAGTCAAGCTGGATGTGACGTAATGAACCCTGTTTGTAGTCTGTCTAATTACGTATTTTCACTTATGAATATGATATTTACCAATTAGAATAACTACATTTACTATATATTCAAGAAAGGTAATTTTATTTTCAAAATCGGTTATAACATCCTTACTTTCAGTTATTACTGTGTCCAGTTTTAATGTAAACATATTGTATTAATTCATTCCAAAGTTTATCGATAGAGTATATATTTTAGATAGAGTATATCTACAGTTGAGAAACAAATGCAAATGTGCTTTCAATGTTTAATTGTGTTGAAGTATATATTTTTCTTTCATTTGCAGATTGTAAATATTGCACATTATGTCACTGTAATGTATGAAATTTTGTATGTGTTGCTCAATAAAAAAATTATAAAAAGAAACAGCATATTTTCACAGTTTTATACTTCAAATGTTTTATGACAAACTGCAACTTTCTTGATGTGCAAAACTATCATTTAAATTGACAAACATCATATGTGTACTAAAACGTTTTGAAGTATGACTGTGAAGATACATAATAAGAAAGAAGACAAACCCAACAGTCGCGTAAGGGTTAACGTTAGCTAGCTGAAGTGACTCCTTTAAAACTCACTGAAACCTTGTGGAGCAGGCCCCTTATACTAGCTCTAAGTGAACCCATTAACTCTCCTTTCCCATGGCTGCTGCTGTTATTATGGTCAACCTGTGATGATTTTCACCTCTTTTAATACTTTCCCCCTCGTTGTAGGAGAAAGAGCTCAAATGTGCCCAAATGACTGGTGACGTACACTGTGCGAGACAAGTGATGTTGTTCATTGAGAAGGCTAACACAAAACTCAACATTACTTTCTTGTTTTACGACAAACTGAGACTTTCTTGAGGTGCAAAACTATCTTTTAAATTGACAAACATCATATGTGTATTTCATGGCACAATTCATTCGAGATCAAAAGATAAGTTGTCTCGCCGTTGACTATCATACATATTTTTTCCGAACTAAGGTCCCATGGCGGTAAACCAGAGGGGGCAGACTTAGGCTCTCTAGACTATAGAGTGGGTCAGGAACGAGTCTGGAAATGTTACCATTGGTCTAAGGGTGCCCTCGTCTCGAAGTCAATGTTTTAATGGGATTTAATTATTTAGGCGGGTCAGTAAAACGTAATGTTTTTATTTTCATGATGACATGGAAAGTGAGTAAAAACACAAAATGTATAGCTTATCCTGTTTTGCAGTGTGAAGAAAGATTATGTAGCCTACCGTTTGCTAATGTTAACTTCAACGTCAAAAGTAGTGTAGCCAATCCATTCATGCTAGTACTATTTAACAAACTAAGCTACTCTAGAAATGACATAACATCATTGTTCGTAATGGAATCAATGACAATTAATAGGCTAGGAATACCTTTTTCACACGTTTCTACTCCCCTTTTTAATTTTTTTCAGTGTAGTGGCATACACAGACTCGTTCTCTTCTTTTAAAATTTAAATGTACCAGGCAAAAATGTGCAGCTGTATTTCAGTTGCTGAGAAGGTGTTGTTGCACGTTTGTGAGATAAAGGGTGAGTTTGAGAGGCTTCTGGCTCCCCGTTCGGGCTCCAGGTGAACAGCGGGCAGCTGCAGAAGCGAAGCAGGTTCTGGGGGACGGGGCAAT
The DNA here is from genome assembly GCA_036023535.2 of Galaxias brevipinnis. Taxonomy (NCBI): domain Eukaryota; kingdom Metazoa; phylum Chordata; class Actinopteri; order Galaxiiformes; family Galaxiidae; genus Galaxias; species Galaxias brevipinnis. The sequence goes on along the minus strand of JAVQIZ010009914.1, from coordinate 11,859 downwards.
GGGGTTTTGGTGGGATAAGAATGGATAGGCAACGCTGAGCAGTTCAATGCTCTGGACGCCTCGACATGAGCAATGTGATTGGTGAAAACAAGTGTGCGCACACATGAGTGTGTTTCTGTGCACACAGACCGCCTGGGCGTGCGCCCCCTTAGCACTTGTCGCCCCATCAATTGCATATGACGCCTATGCCATGGCCTGGCTACTGGCTATGAGTGAAGGCCTACACATCAAAACACATGTTCCTAATGCAACATGTTTCAAAGGTTCAAAGCTAAGAACTAACAAACAGAGAATATAAGCTTTCAAGGTAGGCTGACATAAGTAGATATTTATGTAATGCAAACAAAGCTTTATAAAATTCATAAGGTTTTCGCTGTTAGAAAATTTTTATTACCGAAATGCAGTTAAAATGACATAACGTTTCATCTAAAAGGTTAACTTTGCATTCTCACTTTTCATCCTCTAAAATGCTGCTGCTGCTGTTGGATTCGGAGGGAATTAGTGGTTCGTACACACCCCCAGGGTCCAGAGTATATCAGCTGTTCTAAAGCAGTGTGTGTGTGTGTGTGTGTGTGTGTGTGTGTGCATAAGTGCGCGGGTGTTTTATGTTTGTGAAGCTGCCTGGCAATACACAGTGCAAAAGGACTTAGATCTCCAGAAGCCTCTTAGTCATACCCTGGGCAAAGGAGAGAGTTTTCTCCTCCTGGAAGAGTCTGCAAGCCTTCAAGTATACTGTATTTACCTCCCTCAGAAAGAATGGTACATGCCACAAGCAAAAAAGATGGTATGAACCAAACACTCAAACTCTCATGTGACTGAGATGAACATTAATCTAAAACTGAGAACAGGTCTTGTATCATTATCATTGGAATATAACATTTTTATTTCCCCCTTGGGGTTAGCTGGACCACTGCATGTGGCAGGTAGCATATTAAACAAATCAATCTATTTTATTGTATTTCCCTTTGCTGTCCTACTGCCAATGTTTTAGCGTAATGATATCAGCCTGATAGAATTTGCATTTTTTTAAGTGTGCTTTATCTGTTTTTGGTTTTGTGACATGTTCAGTATACCTGGGCTCCAGTCAGCCCTGCAGCACAAAGGATACCACAGGGTGTAAACTGGAGCAGTGCCTCAAAATGATTAGCATAGTGGAAATTAGAATGATCCCAGAGGGCGTGCAGTTGAAGTTAACTCCAGTTCACAGCCCGATTAATTGGACTGCAGAAGCAATCAGACTCGCACCTCAGGTCTCCTCAACAAGCCAGTTGGCTAGACTATATTTCCGTTACTTGAATTACCCTTCAAGGCCCCAATTGCATCTGCATTTGTTATCTCTTCATATGGTAGTTCTGTTATATATAGGAGGGATTAACTCAGATTCAATTAAGGTCAATGTTATGATTGACCAATGTTGAAAATGGTGGCATCTATTAAACACGCACGCACGCACACACGCACGCACACACACACACACACACACACACAGCACTTAAAAAGAAAATAAATTAATTTGTATGTATATGACATCCCATCAGACAACGTGTATCAGTTTTCAGAACAGAGCTACACAGTCATGTTTCATCTGGATAGGCTGTGAGGTATCTCATTAAATCAAACCCATCTTAACTGAAACAGAAGGAGCTAGGTGAGACTAGAGGTTTCTCAGGGGAACACCTTCACATCATGTGCCTTAGTAGCTAGAGCAAGCGAGTGTTGGTAATGTGATATCTAAACAGTGAGATTGTCTGGAAAAACTCAATACACTGTGTGTAAATAACACTGAAGAAAACTAAGAGGGAGAGAGTGTGAGAAAAGATGAATAAATGGATAGAAAGAGGGGGAATGCAAGAAACCTGCACAAAGGGATTGGCAATAGGAAACGTGTAATGGAGGTAGAGAGAGTGGCTGGGGGCGGACTGGCCGAGAGCGAAGGCTAGGAGAATGGGAGGGAGAAACAGGGGCACAAACACACAGAGACGCTGAGAGGCACTGACAGAGCCCGGTTCCAGCACTCCTCCTCGGCTCCTCATCTATCACTTACTCTGGCCTGTCATTTTCAGAGAGAGCGGCTGCATTCCACAGGGAACGTGGCACATCTACTCCATTCGTTTTTTAACAGAGACTTTATATTCTCGTTATTTGTTCCAGACAGACAGCACGGGATGTCAGTCCACGGACTAGTTAAGACAGATCCAGAGTTCCAGGCTGTCTAGATTCTAACTGACTGGTCGATTTAACAGTGTGTGGATAAGGGTTTGCTATGATATACCCTTGTGGTTAGGGAAGGATGAGACAAACTGAGCCACAGTATGTTCCCCAGGTCTATGCTCTCGGGTTAGAACAGCATCTGCTGCACAAGTTGAGAGGCTTGACCCTGCTAATGCTAACATAACCCCTCTACCCAGCACTCTGCCCTGCCTGCCATCTGCCTTCTTGCTGGACAAGTCCCCTTCAACACCAACCAAACAGATGCAGGCAAGCACACCATGAAAACATAAACTTCAGTGATATCAAGTGTTGCCTTTACACACAAAAAAAAAAAAAAAATAGCATTTTGAGGAGAGGAGAGAAGAGAATGCACATCTCTATGAACAATGGTCGCTCTTGAGGCCCACATACATTTATAAAAAAGGAGAAAAAGCACAGGCCCAAAAAAAGGGAGAGACAATGAACTAAGGATTGGGGAGAGAAAAAGACGCTGATTGAACATGAGCCATCTCTTTGTGCCCCCCTGCTCTCTCTCTCTGCCTTGTTTTACACTGCCCCGCCGTTTCGCTAGGATTGTTCATCACCCTCGGGTTATCTAGAGTGAATAATGATGTTTTCTCTCAGGGAGGGGGGGGGGGCAGAGAGGGAAAAAAAGAAAAGCAGAGAGATGAAGAGAAAAATAAAGGAAGAAAGAACAGCGGGCCTGAGGCCATACTTTTCTGATGGCTTAACATTCCCCAGCCGTGCCCGTGGACTGTCTGTGCCCATGTTAAATCCACGTTGCACCCTAGCAGAACCACGGCCGTCCTCTCCCTACTCGCTGGCGGTTGCTGTATGTTATTGTGGGCCATTGTTGTTTACCCATTGTTTACAAAGCCCACATCACCCCTCATCTCCCCGTCAGCCCCTCCACCAGGGAGAAACCTCGGGGAGCCATTAAATGAAGAGGTCCCTAGCGTGAGCGGACGAGGCATGCACTCGAATTAGCCCAGTTGGTTTCCCCCCGTAGGCCAGAGAACAGGGCTGTCATAATGCCGCCATGCTTGCATCATCTTCAATGTCAGCCATGGCCCCGTGAATCAGGGAGCCGCTGGAGGATGGTGCTTTGTGGAAAGGCTAAAGCCAAAGAGACAGCTAGGTCCCCCAAAACGCTCCACTCCATCGGAAGTGGAAGGAATGCTCAGTTCAGGCCTGCAAGAGACATTTTGCAAGGGGGAGGCATTTATTGATGCTTAGAAATAGAGACATGGAGCTTTCTTTGTACAATTTAATTTCTTTGTAGATATTCCCAATTTGTAAGGATTTGGGACAAGCTGTTGTTTTGATAAATTAGTAAACTGGCAACGATGAGATTGTTGTCGTTTTGTAATCAATTCTCTACATAATAGCGTTGCATTGTTAAGTCTACGGGAACATGCAACACCACGTCTAAAGTGTAGGTTTATAGTCTTCATTTAATGGAAACCTTAGAGAGACATATGGCTCAATATCTCTGTCTTATTTATGCTGATGTGGGAGGAAATGGACCGTTCTAATTCTCGTTAACAAAGCTAATTTCCCACAAGGGAGAGCTGATAGCGGGTGTCAAACCCATTCAAATGTCACCCACACAAACTACCTTGCATTTCCCATGTGCGTGCTGAATGTGTGTTGTGTTTGTGTCCTTCGGCCCACAGTCATATTGCAAATATTGTCTCTTGCTCTGTAATGGGGTAGTATCAACAGCCACGGGGAGAGGTGATGCATGATAAGGGACATAGTTGTCAACACACAGGAGATTGAGGTTGATACCAAGTATAAGAGATAGTTTGGCGTGACGGAAAAATGGAGGGATGACACAAGGAGACAGAGAGGCAAGAAGGCTGAGAAAAGAGTGAGCATACTTAGGTGAGAAAAGAGAGAGCACATTTAAGCTGGGGATTGCAAATAACCTATTTTTCTCAACCTAAAGCCTTTTAATTCCAGTAATAACCTCTGGGTTGCTGGTAGCAGGCACACACACAGGACAAGGCTCCAGGCGAGGAGCAGGGGCCCTTGCTGTACACAGAGGCACGTAGCCATGTCATCACAGTGGACACATCTGACATTAGAGCCCCCGATACACAACCACATAACCTTTAAAACATAGGGTTAGCTCTGACCCTTCAGCACATTTCAGGTTGTCACTTTTCAACATGTTGTATGGAAGGATCCTTGCTGCATGTGATATATATGTGTCATTTTTGCGAATGGAAGCACAGGTCTCTAAGTTATGTTTTTCATATATATGGTATTCTTGACTGGGTGGATTGTGAACATTTCTTTGTCACATTCATTCACTTCTATTTTTATGAGCGTTCAAATACATTATTGTTTTACATTACATAAATACAAAACTATGATTGTCAGCAGATAAAGCAAAGTGTTGACATTCAAAAAGTATCCAGGTATGACAGAGTAGAATAAGATTTTCAACTTACTCGATAACCCTCTTTCTGGTTGTGATGCTGGCCATGATGACGCTCTGAGGTCTCGGCGTGGCCACAGCCTTGGATGTTCCCTTCCAGAACCTCTCGAAGAGCTGCTTCTCCTCACACTGCTCCAGGCAGGCCATGCCGCTCACTGCCTTGCCCACCGACGATGGGGGGGTGCTCAGCCCCAGCTGGAGGGGACAGGGGGGCTGCATAGTGGGGCTGCGTCGCCAAAGTAGTCTGTTGAAACTGGGAGTCTGCGCGCACAAACGTAAAGAAGTACAGCTGTGCCTGGGCTCGGGAGCTGTCCAAGTACTGAATGGATCCAAAGTGAGAGTGGAGGGTGGAGCAGAAAAGCGGACCGTTTAGTTCAGTGCAGGTCACTGTGTCAGGGCTTCTGCTCTGCGGATCGCAGTCTCAGGAGGGGACAAAGGCCTGCCCTCCAATGGGAGCCTGGGTATTGTTCTCCCAGATGGAGAGGGTGGGATTGGGTTTCTCTCCCCCCTCTCTGTCACATCTGCTGCTGGGCACGGAGCTCGGACACGACTGCCCTCCCTCCTCCCCCGAGCCTGGCGTTTACTCTCCCAACTCTTTCTTTGTCTTTCTTCTCACAGAGTTACAACTTAAAGGACGAGGAGGCATGTTGAAGTCCTGCTGTTGGCTGATGGGGGAACAGCGACAAAGTGATGCCTTGTTGCTGAAATGCACTGGCTGTGTGATGAGAGAGAGGAGATCCGCGTGTGGCGGAGAGCCGAGTGAGCGCTGAGGAGGAGCGTGAGGCTGTGCGTCGGCAGGCTGCGGGTGGGCGTGGGACTGTGGGATGTGCGAGAGCACCAGCGAGTGTTTGTGTGCTCACGGATGGAGTGAGGGAGCACGGATGAAGGCGGCTTGTTTTGTCTCGCTCAGAGTGTGACGTCGGGTTGGGGGGGTGTACATCAAAGGGAGTGGGTAGGACACTGTCTCTCTCGCTCTCTCTCTCTCATTCTCTTCATTAGTGTCTCGCGCCGCCCTCTTCTCTGTGTCATTTGGTCAGTGCCCTTCTCAATCGCTCCATCTTTCTCTCTGTCCCCCCTCTCACTTTCTCATTTGTTCATTAGTCTTCAACATTTTATCGTCTAAGTGAGTTTCTTCTTTCTCTCTTTATTTTCCCTCTTTCTCCTGTCTCTCTGTCACTCTGCTCCTCTTACTCCCTCTTCGTCCCCTCTCTCCCTCTGTGCCTTGGACAAAAGGCTGAGCTGGATGCCGCCATCTGCATAACAAAAGGCTGGCGTCTCTGAGAGCAGCAGCCGGTGCATGTGGCTGACAAAATGCCCCCCGGGCTCCCAGTCTTTCCCCGCCACTAAGCAGCCCTCTCTTCCAGCGACGCAACACAGCAACAGAGCAGTTCAACAGAATGACCCCCTTCTCCCCGACCCCTCTCCGGTTCCCTGCCCTACTCTGGCTCCCTTCACTCTGTCTGCTCTCCCCCACTTCACTTGGTTTCAGCTGTCAGTGTTGAAACATTGAGGGCTTCATTATCAAACACATTATAATTGACTGCCTATAAATTGTATAGCCTTTTTTGTAAGGCTGGCGAGCGAGACCAAAACCATTGTTGATTTTCACAAAAAATACAGAGGATCTGCTGTTTGCATCATGAAAAGGTTTTTAAAAAAAGCTTTTATAAGGAGTATGTACAATGTATGTAAAGATACATTATGAACTACAGTGAATGCAAGTACGAACCATTTCAGATTGATGGCTACTGTTAACCCAGCAGTTATGCTAATTAAAGGGTAAAACCCCCTCTGAAACTCTTGGAATGCCCATCCAAATGTGCATTATCAAATGTAGCATCATTTTCCAAATCTCCATGGAACTTAATTTGGCTCCTGCTAAAAAAGTATAAGTTGCTATTCATATCTCATTCTCTATGTACAGAGGTATATACAGAGGTTGTGCAACGCCTGGCTCAGATTAATACTGCATATATTAACTGATAACAAGAAGAGTTGATGTACAACAACTCCAACCACTCCATGCTAAGTGAGTGCTTCATTGGTGTGTTTTGCATAAAGATAGATTGAAAGTACATGAATATTACACTATAGGGCAGCACAGGGTCAGTCCAGCAAAGACAATGAACAGGTAACTGTGGTTCAGAATATTAAACAGTTGTTATTTGCTCTAACTGCTTATTGTAACTGTGGTTCAGAATATCAAACAAGGGCTAATTGACTACTTCTTTGGGTGCCAGAAAAGCGCTATTTAAATAAAATTAACTATTATTCTTATTACTGTTTCTGAGAGTTTTTGTAAACCTGAGTGGAGAGTAAAAACAAGATGAAGGTTTAGGATGCTTTGGTGACATGGAAATGACCTTAATATGTCACAGCTAGGCTACTGACCTGGGCGGGTCCGATTATTTCTGTTCACTCAGTAACCGTTCTATTTAGTTGAGTAATGTGGTGTGAAAATTCCAAAAGTTACTTTCAAAAAATTAAGATTAAAGTGTTAAATTGTAAAATATTTTATTGATCAAGACTTCAAAAAATTAATTGGATTTGGTGCTCAGCTTCACATAAAGTACAGTCAAAACAAGATCCACAATCAACAGCTCGATACACAAAAGAGACCATAGAGACCCCACTCTGAAATCCCTTAGCATGATGACACATCCACAGCAAATGGACAAAAACAAGTTTAAAGAAAACCAACAAGAATTGAACAAAAATCCATGGGCTTTTTTTTTTTTTTAACAATTTTAGTGTGTGTTCTTGTCAATAAAATGCTGCTTTCAGCCAAAGTCACTTATCATGGGGCAAGGGAGTCCCAATACAAAATGGTTACGTGACCATAAGGTATGAAGCCCTTAGATACATTTTCTAGCATCAAAGTAAACCCAGAACCTTTTTTGTCATTTCAGTTCAGTTTTGGCATTTAGCAGGCTATTCCTGCTTTATTGTTCTACCTCTCCTCATCTTTCACTAATGCTGTTCATTATAGCTAGTTTGAACTGACAACTTTGGCAGATTTTGACAGCCCTGGAATGCATAGTTAGTTAAAGCTCCGCTTTCAATTATGAACTAGAAATTACTTTTAAAGTTGTACCAGAGTATCATGGTCATGAATAAATTACCTTCAACTTAACTCTCCCTATGTGCTGCCAGGGGACTGTTACTGAAAAAGACAAACTGTTCAATTGGTTTGATTTTTTACTTGGAAACAGCTCATTAAAATATAGACTCAAAGTCCGAGCACTTTTGCTCTGGCTGCAGAAACCTGATAAGATATTCCATTTTGAAGCTGTTGCACATTGTGGAATGGCTGTATGAAAACATTTTGATCGGCAGCCTTCCGTCACCTGGCCGTAAATAGGCTTTGCCATTGTGCTGTGTATCGAGGGCGGAAAGGAGCAAGTGAATGTCGGATAAAGGTTGAATGATAGGGATGGACCATGTTTGGAATACTAAAACAATTGTATGCATTAGGAACTTCTGTAGCCAATGCTGTCTGGGTGATGCTTTTGATTTCATGATACAGCATTCTGTGGCCTTGATACTCCCTATGTCATCTGTGACAGAGTGGTTAATTTCACTCTCTTTGCACTAACAAGGTTTAAAAAACGATGACGTCATTGTTATACAGTTTTGAATCAGACCATGGCCAAGAGAGATAGCTAAAATAGTATAAATACATACTGTAGATTGGAGACCACCACACTGTTGTGGAATACAATTTCAGCTCAAAATGACAATGGACTCAGTGGCGGCTGGTGAAACATATTCTAGGTGGGGCTGTGCCATATTCAGTCAGCTTCACAAATACAATTAAACACTAACTGCAGGACACAGAAAAATCTGAGGCATTCTTACACAATAAAATCTTACGCTAAAGTCAACTATATACAAGCACAAACGGAGTCAAGGGAACTTTGTGTGTCTGGCATATAATTTGAAAAGGAATTTGGCCATTCTGTCCTGAGCGCCAAACCTCTCAATGACCTAATTATGAAAGTCAGGGATGTTTTTGATTGTTTTTCTCCATAGTGAGCATATCCAGAGCAGTCAGGCGAGTTGTAACGAGTCATCAAAAATGGGACTTGAGGTGAGTCACTTGGAACGGAGACTCGAGTCGAGTCTTTCACATACAAGCTTGAGTCGAGTCGAGTCATTAATCTGGCCCAAGTCTCTTCAAGTCACTGGCACTGATATTTTAGAAGCTACATTTTTCAGATTTGTTTTACAGATTAGAGTAAACGTAGGGGTTAGTCGTCTGTTCGGTCAAAGGAGCCTGATTTGACTGCCAATCTCACAGTCGAATCTTCTTGACAACCAAAATAGTGGCGTTAGATTAGCCTATTATTGCGCATATTTAAGTGTTTCATTTATTTTGGGTTACTTATTTAATGAGTCACATGGAGAATTTCAGTCGAGTCATTTCTTGCACGGAGTCTAGTAAAGTCTTTTGACAGCATTGTCGAGTCAAAATAACCCCCTGGGTCGAGTCAATTGACTCGAATCATTACAACTCTGCCCTTTTGACATCAGATTCGAGGACGCCCCAGAAGAGATAATGAGAGAGAAGGGTTGAACAGTCTGTTCATTTTACCCCAATTATAATTATTTATACTGCTCAAAAAAATGGAGGGAATACTTAAATCACACAATGGCTCTCGATGAACAAAATATTCAAGTTGAACATTTTAATTGATATACAGTACATTGTGTAATTTGTTGAGAACAAAATGACGTAAGACTGGTCAATGGAAACCAAACTCATCAACCCATTGACGGCTGAATTAAAATCGAAATCACAGGCTGATCCAACTTTGTAAATTTCATCACGATAACTCATAATGTGGCTCAGTAGTGTGTATTTCCCCAATGTGCCTGTGTGCACTCCCAACAACGTCTGGGCATGCTCCTGATGAGATGGTGGATGGTGTCCTGGGGGATCTCCACCCAGACCAGAACCATGGCATCAGTGAGCTACTGGACAGTCTGTGGCGCTACTTGGTGGCGTCTGCACGGTGCTGGGCTGTGAGCACAGGTCCCACTAGAGGACGTTGGGCCCTCATGCCACCCTCATGGAGTCTGTTTCTGACAGTCTGGTCAGAAACATGCACATGAGTAGTCCTCTGTTGGTCATTTTGTAGGGCTCTGGCAGTTCTCCTCCTGTTCCTCCTCGCACAAAGCAGATACCGGTCCTACTGCTGGGTTGTTGCCCTTCTACGGCCCTGTCCAGCTCTCCTTGTGTAATGGCCCATGTCCTGGTATCTCCTCTACACTCTGGAGACTGTGCTGGGACATACAGCAAACCTTCTTGCGACAACATGTATGGATGTGCTGTCCTGGTGGAGCTGGAATACCTGTGCAACCTGAATAGGCTGCAGGTATCGCCTCAAGCTACCAGGAGTGACAAGAGCACTAGCAAAATGCAAAACATGAGTAAAATCAGTCAGGAAGGATCAGGAGAGAGAAATGGTCCGTGGTCACCAATTGCAAAACCATTCCCTTTTTGGGAGTTGTCTTGCTGTTGCCTGTCCTGTCCACCTGTTGTCGCTTTCATTTGCACCAAAATAGGTGAATTCGATCAGCTATGCTTCCTAACTGGACAGGTCGATATCCCAGATTAATTGACTGGGTGTTATTCTAGGATGATTAAGTATTCCCTTTATTAGATATTACATACGTACGTATGTATGTGTGTATGTGTATATGTATGTATGTGTTTTTATACATGTATATGTGTGTGCGTGTGTGTGTATATGTGTATATATACAGCTTCCGAAATTAACTTTTTGACTCACCGGCCAAGGGGACTGGTAGATGAAAAAGTCTACCGGCCAATCATATTTTTTACCTGCCGAAATAATAAATGGCATTTTTGTGTCACATGTCAGTAGACCTACATTGTGTTGAGTTCAGGTATTATGTTGTATACAAACTTAAACAAGAGGAAAGAGCAAAAAACTAATAAATCATATTTTTTTATATAAATTAAATTGTCAACAGTTAATCAATTCCAGATATAATAGCCTAGCTGCACTGTAGCCAGCCTCTTACGACTCCTACTGTCAGTGCTGTTTGGTTAGAAATGAAAAGGGCTTTAATATGACACATGACGTATGACGTATGACACATGACCAGTAGGCTACAGCTCAAAGACAAACTGTCACTAAGTAGCTTGAATTCAGCTTGACGTCTGCCCCCTTCTCAACCACATAGCAACCATTCATAAATTGGTCTCATGTTCCAAAACAAATCCAAAAGCAAATTGTTTAATTATGTCACGGTTATGGCAGTATTGGTCTTGCTAAATGCTAATATTATGTTAGCCTAAAGAAAATATGACCATCAGGGGCTGACCGTAAACGTTCAAGTTTGTTGTAATCGTCAGCAAAATGAAAATGTATATATGTATACATATGTATATGTATATATATATATGTGTATATATATATATATATATATATGTATATATATATGTATATAAATATATATATGTATGTATATATATATTTTTTATTTCTAAAGCTTTATTGAGGCTTGTGATGGACTGTTTATGCTGCCTCAAAAGTAAAAATTCAAAAAAAAATTATATTCTTAAAAAAACAATAATGTTGAGAACATTACTCGGATGAATCCAATTCAAAACTAATTCAAGTACATATTCTATTATTTATTAATTGGTGTCCTATTAACATTGTGACCAAGATATTTCTTTGTGTGTTGACAGTTAAACGCATGCAGTGACATGTGGTCAGGGGAGGTAGGGGAGGCAGAGCTTCACCTGTCATTACCTGGTCTACTCAAATGAAAATATTGCTGAAACTAGATAAGAAATTAAATAAATATTCAGATTATTCCACTGATCTACAAATGTCCTCATGTGATTCCAATCATTTCCATAGTTAAAATCGCCAAATTTGCTGAGCTCGGATGAACATACATCACACAAGACGAGAAGTGTGGTAGCAGCGAATTTAGCCTCCCCTGATTGCGCAACCCCTCAGAAACTGGATGAGGTGTGCGGCCGTGGGCAATATGAGCGTGTCTATGGAATCAGATCGCTATCAATAATCACAAATAAATGCCGAACAATTCACAAATATATTTCCTGATTTATATATAAATTATGTGGTTCACAAATAAATGTATAAGGATTCACAAATATGCCGAATCTGCATTTGTGAAGTGCCTAACGTTTGTGGATC
>JAVQIZ010009896.1:0-12694 GCA_036023535.2 Galaxias brevipinnis | reverse complement strand
TGCCGGTCGTATGATTTTATTTCGTCATATTAATCCCCCCACACCTTGAAGGCCGGTCCGCGAAAATATTGTCTTACATGAAACCGGTCCGTGGCGCAAAAAAGGTTGGGGACCGCTGTGTTAAAGTGTTTATGTGTGTTAATGTGTTTATGTGTGTGTGTGTGTTAATGTGTGGCTGTGTGTGTTTATGTGTGTGTGTGTTAATGTGTTTATGGATAAGGTCAGAGCCTGACTCAACTTTTCCATGTGTGCACTGATTGCTTGAACGATGGTAATGAAATAGGTGAACAGATGTGGGCCTCTGTAGTTCTTACACGAGTCAATGGTGCTGCTCAGTCTAATTATTGAGTCTACTCATTCGAGTCAGTTCATATGAACCAGGGTGGAATAAGGTGGTGTAGCTTGGTGGGTGGGCAACCTCCTCCATTTGCTGAGAGTTCTATGACCATTTCAACCAAATTGTTGTCTTTCAATTTTCTTTTTCTATATTTATGGAATTTTTTAAGGGCAGCACGGTGGCTCAGTGGGTAGCACTGTTGCCTCACAGCAAGAAGGTCCGGGGTTCAATCCCCACCTGGCCCAAGGGCCTTTCTGTGTGGAGTTTGCGTGTTCTCCCCGTGTTTGCGTGGGTTTCCTCCCACAGTCTAAAAACATGCAGGTTAATTGGTGACTCTAAATTGTCCATAGGTGTGAATGTGAGTATGAGTCGTTGTCTGTCCCTATGTGTCGGCCCTGTGATAGACTGGCGACCTGTCCAGGGTGTACCCCGCCTCTCGCCCTATGTCGGCTGGGATAGGCTCCAGACCCTGAAAAGGATAAGCGCTATAGCTAATGGATGGATGGATCTGAATTTTGGAGATCACAATGTAGATAATGATGTTGCACACAGTATTCAAAGTAATGCTGACGTGCTAGAAGCGAAAGTGTTCCTTCTTTCTGAGTTAAATGAATCTGGACTGAAAGAACCGACAATGAATATTGCCACAAGATGCATATTAGCCCAGATAAAGACCCATTTAGGGTTGTCTCTCCAGGGCCAAGACAACAAACATTATTTATTTATTTATTTACATGGTCGACTGCCTGAGAATATGTCTCTTTTGTAGCAGTGACGTGTTCACGAGGCACTTAATAAGATAAAATATAAAAACAAAACAAAGAAAACAATTGAACAGTGGCAGCAGGTGACAGCCTCGAAGAAGGGCGCCACCTCAGCCCACCCATCCCAGCCTTGGTGGACTGCTGTTTGATGTCGAGACCCTGGGCAGGTTCCAGTCTCTAACCGAGCTATTTAGAGTAAGTGTTTTTGACGACCCCAACTGTGTGCTTGGAGTCATAATTTTCCCTAACCGCCGCAAAGAAGACGATTCCTTGTGCCATAAAGCAATTCGTCACAGTTTTGCGGGAAATCGTACTCGGTGGCAGACAGAATGAGTGTTAATTATTGAGACTTCAAGTGGACCGATCTGAACCGCGATTGTTTCATTCTCCCGTAGAGATTACAATGTCTACATTTATCAGAATACATTTATTGATCATACATCAATTAAAATAAATAATAAAAGTTGCTAATAGTTGCTTTAATTTATTTTCTGAAGAAATACGTAAAAGTAAAAGGTACCACAGGCAGGCATCCCACATTTAAAAAACATCCCACGGCTAAGTATAGCTTCAAGATAGTCAGTGTTACTGTAGTTATTGAGTTAATGGCAATATCTGCTAAAGTAGGTACAAACCAAGGTCAAGGTTTAATTAATTGTCGACCAATTTGTGTAAAGCGATTTGAGTCTTGAGAAAAGCGCTAAAACAAAATAAAATGAATTATTATTATTGTTATTATTATTATTATTATTATTAATGCCTACATCTTGATTTGGGGTGCCCAAACACAAGCACACACTCACACACACGACCCTTGATCCCATTTCAAAAGAGGGCAACGAGGACATCGTATTTCCATTTCGGGAGTAATCAACTCTTGTATCGAGACAGTAAAACATCTTTACTACCTATTGACATGACTCGACTCACAGACTTTGCTGAGATTCATTTAAAGAGATCAACGAGAACGACTCCACACAAATGGGCTTGTATAATTGTTGGTAACAAGTAATTGGCCATACAGTACATTATGCTGGCATAAATACATAAACACGTGTGTTTGTGCTATGTGTTTTGTGTTGGTATTTGCATAGTAAAGGGTGCGTTGTGACGATATAGTTCTGGCAAGGGTGTAGGTTTGATCTTGACCTTGGTAGGAACACAACAACCCATCCCCTCCACCCTCCACTGCCCCACTCACCCTATCACCAAGTATGTTGACTTTCAAAGGCTATATCTGCTGAACATCCTAAGACTAACTTTAATGCTGATGCCTCCATGTAATTAGGACCTCACCTGAAACCTTGAGGACGCACCTGTTTCCGCATCAGCCTGCTCTACTTCTCTGCATCGTTTTATTTCTGCTAGCAACCTTACTACTAGCCTACAGATGACAGAAGCCAGGGTTAGCTTGCTATTTAACGTGCAAACATAGCTAACGAACATCAGTTGACAATATTTCCCACAGTTGAAACAAGCAGGTATTCATTTTAAATCAACGTGGCCACTGGCTCATTAGTTAACTATCTATTACGTAACACTCTGGGAGGTGAAAAAGCTCCTGATGCCCCTTCTCTTTTTTGGAGGCATGACTTCTGAAACGTTAGGTCCCGTTATGTATGAGTGCGGTGCAGTGCAGGCAAAATAGGAAAGGGAGTAAGTCTACTGAAATACTAAATACGTATTTGCCCATGCTTTAGACTGAGTCTGACAGCCCTGCTAACTCACTGTTGTCAGCTCTGGCCACCTCAGTGTCAGTAAGCAGTGAGTACGATATTAGCATGTGATGTAACCTTCTGATAGACCACTCCCTTTCAGCCAATCAAATGATAGCATGCCTAAATTGGTCGTCTCGGAGACGTAGCCTCTGGGAGAAAACCTCAGATACGACACTCCGACAAGACAATGCGAACAAGTTTGCTCAAATATTGGTAGGGACAATTCTGTCCACCCCCCACAATGTAAACCTAAGTCCTTGGGGTCTGGGATAGGCTGGCTGAAGGGAACCGTAAGGAAGATGCCCTTTCCGGCGTTCTGAATTATGTAGCAGCTGCAGTGAGGGCATTGCAAACCATATGAAACCCTCCATCTATCGATCCATGGAAGGAGACACAAAGGGAAAAAAAGAAGGGAGGAAAAAAGTAAAGAATACAGAGAAGAGCAGAGTTAAAAAATAAGAAAGCGACAATGGTTTGTCTTTTTTTTCCCTATAGTCATAGGCCAGTGTAAAATGTACCAACACATTTCCTAATGTGCCTTGTTGGAACAGATAAAGGAAAACTGGCTACTTTAAATGCAAACACAACTATGAATATGTATTGGAATAGCTTGCAAACGTACTACTAGCGTAGCTGCAGAGAAAGGAATAAGCCTAAATAAACCTGTAAAGGAGAACACAGCTTTACATACCTCCTCTATTTCCCTTACAAGATATACGTCTCAACTCTTGGTATCAGGAGTATTGGGGATATTTCGCTCTCCTAATAATATTACTATTTCATTAGAGGCACAATCCAGTACACAGAGGTGGGCTTTCCCTAAATCCCTATGGCTCTGCATTGCCTCTAATCAGTGACATTCCCCGCCTCGGTCTCCTTCCGTCGCTCCCATTCCTCAGCATTAATTAAGCGGGAGACAACCGGCGGAGCCTGTTCGGGTTCCAACGGACCCCACAAGAGCAAATCATATATAAATAGAACCCTTCCCTGGAAAGGCCCCCTTACACTCATTGCAACACAATTAAATTACCTGCAAACTGTGACAGACAGCTTGTTTACCCATCTCATTAGCTTCAATTAAAACATTGCTAGACCCAACACAAATGTATGTATGTGGGAAGCACAAGTGTGTTTGACTGAAGGTGTTAAGTGGGCTTATGCATGTTTGCGTGCACATGTGTTTGTTGGTGTCTCAGGGCAAAAGCTAAAGCAATCAAACTTTCCACAAGTGTGTATTTGTGGACACAGGCTTGGAGACCTCCGTAGCTAGCGCGGCCCCCGAATTTCATTTGGCATCAATTATTCAATGCATTTAGAACCCCAGCTCATTTAATGCTGCTACAATCACCTTTCCTTTATTTACTCTTCTTACTTATTAACAATATGTTTAAAACAAGTCATTACTTTGAGAGCCCTAGTAGCAGTAAACAAAACGTCCCTGAATTACAGCCACACTGCGCCTGCTTGTATGCCTTTGTTTGCGAGCGTGTGTGTGTGTGTGTGTGTGTGTGTGAGAGAGAGGGAGAGTAAGAGTTTATGTGCGCTTGTGATTGCGTTTGTCATAGACTCTTTGAAGAGTTATGGCTTTAATATCTTGACCGGCAGCCAGGTCAATTTCCGCTGCAACTCCAGTGAAACGGTTCGAGTGATCATGCTTTTTTTTTTACGCAGCCACATACTTTAATGGGCTCTCTGTTGAAACGTCTTAGCAAAGTGCTTTGCTTCAGCTGTCCAAAGACCAATGAGTTAGATTGAGATACACTGTTTGCACATTGAAGAGGATCCCTGTGATTACTGAACATAGATGGATGAATACAGTCGACAGAGAAAACCTAGTACCATTGACGATCAAGCCAATGGAGTATTTAAAACGACACTATTGTCCCTAAAAAAATATCTATCGCAACTTTCAATCCCTAAATGCCTCCGAAGAACACCTAATTTGCATGCCAATCCTAACCAAATTGGGTTCTCAACACACCTGCAACAATGGCTGGCGCTCTTTGAAAACAAAACCACGACAGTTTGCATATGAATCCCACTCACACACCTGCTTGAGCATGACAACACCTCTCCGTTTGTTCCAGTAGATGGGCAGAACTGACTGGCCAAGTGGTTTTCCATTGTGCATGCCTTCATTTACCTCAAGCTGGGGAGAAAGCCTATCTGGGCCACACGGTTATTTGTGGTGGGAGGTGGGCAGATATGATGAAGGGCTCTGGGCTAATTTCTACAACTAGACCACAGGGTCCCCAAGTCTTTTCTCTGGGGGGAGAGGAGCGTGGCCTCATCCCGTTTTCATTCCCATGCAGTTGTTCACAAGTCACAAGGTGTGTGTGACTTAAAAGAGTGATCGATGCCCTGCCCCCTATCCCCTTCACACTAACCTTGCTTAGCACATTTCTCTCTTCCGTGTCACTCTTCAGCGCAATTCTGGAGTAAATGTGCAATAACACATTTTGGCACTGATAAAAAAAAGAAAACCCCTCATCTACCTTTCCACCCTAGCCCAGGCCCCTCCTAAGTCCTCTGCCCCCGGCCCTACCTGTACGGTGGATGGGGAGCGGTGCTTCCGGGTGGTGGTGGTGGACATGGTGGTGGTGGTCTCGATGAAGGTGGTGGACATCTCTGGGGGCATGGCGGTGGTTCGGGCAGACCCGGCCACGTTGGGCCCGTCGCCCACCAGCCTCACGCTGCCGTTTATCTTGATGTTGGGGTTGCCCTCGGCAGCCATGTTGAGCACCTTGAGGCCGTTATAGTACAGGCCGGACAGCTGGCCCTGAAACGGTCGGCTGCGGTCACCACCCCCGATCGTGACCGTGGCCTGGGTGTTGAATATCGTTAGCTGCCGGCCTAGAAGAGAGACCCGTATGCAAGTTACACACAGCAAGCAGCTCAACAAAGCTGTGAAAGAAAGAAACTGGGCCTGGTCGGATTGGTTTACTACTCAAAGCTTGTCACAGATTTCTTTAGGTTTGTGTTTCTGCGTCCTGAGCATTATAGGCTCAATTCAGAAGCAGGTTAGGTAATGGAATGAGGCGGCGATAACAAAAAAAATCAAGGGGACTAACTGAAAACTACGGCAGCGTTTTGCTGTCAAGCCAGAAAAATAAAAACAGACCCAGTTCCATGTTAAACGTTTGTTATAACAAGATGTTTTTTATGTTATAACACATTTTCATGTTATATAACGTGATAACTTATGGTTTGAAAGTAAAACATTTCAAGTTATAACATGATTACTATAGGCCTAACGTGAAACTCCTATTTGAATGAGGAAGCGGTGGGAACACCACCATAGTGGGGCCTTGAGCAAGGCACTCAACCCTACAAACAGACCTTGTTATAACAATAAACTTTTCACGTTATAACGTGATACTGATCTGTTTTTCATTTTCTGGCGTGGCAGCAATACGCTCCCTTTGAAAACAGAGGTCACAGAGAGGGCAATGTCTAGCATCTGACCAGTACGTGCCCGGTGTGACCCCAAATATTCAGGGTCACCGGTTTTAGCCCCGAAGCGGTGATGTCTTCCCGGACTGAGGTTCAGGGAAAAGGTCACCGTGTTGTTAACCTTAATTACGACACTGGGTGGGAGGTGAGCCAGAAAGAAGGAAAGGTCATAGCTTTATATGCCTCCTTTCTATCAGTCACTCTCCGGAACTCTTCATACAAAGTGCATTCATGCATACAGTACATCTCCATGATCATGCAAATTACTGTTTATTGCTGTTAAAGGGACTTTAAGAGAAACATTTTATGCATCATGTTGTTCATGCAGCATTATTATTAATATCACATTCCAATCATGACACGAGATAAATTAACAGTAATGTAATTAAGTGGTTTAAGCGTGTGAGACTGGCAGATATTTTTAATGTGTTTTAGTGTTGACGTTCTATAATTTAGACCTTGATCCAAACGTATTGCACACCCAGTCCCTTTAACTATTAAAAGTGACATATTATTTGATTGAGACGACGGCTGTTTAAACATTGCATTCATACACAGCAGTGCATTCAAAATTAACAATGTTTTGAGTATAATGTAGTTACGAACGGACAGAATCCATTCTGGAGCATTGATATGGCAATTATCGAACTCAAAGTAAATGAGAAAAAGAAGAGTACTATGCCCAAAGACGCATTACCTTTTTCTTGAAGCCACTCCTCTACTGGTCTTGCGTATTTGAAAGGAATTTTCTTATTGGCCATTTGTAAGCGTTCAATGTCGCTGTTTCCTTTAAAGTTTAAGAACACATTTATAAACATTTAATGAACATCTGCATTGAAATCACCTGGAAAATCGTTAAAGATAATTTAACAGTTTTAAAGCATGTTAAAATGTATGTTTCATTTATGCATAACGGAGAGGTTATCAATGTGGCAATGATGAAAATAGTGCTCATTTACTGACGAATTTTCATAAAGCCGGAATTACAGACATGCCACTGCACAGTTATAACTAACTAACTAAAATATATCCTATATAATTCAGAAAACACTATATTTTCTAACATAGTTTTTTTGTTATATAATTTAGAGTATGGTTTACTAAACAAACTAACTGGAAGTTTGAAATGTTTATATTCTGTCATATATTTATGTTATATATGTTATATATTTATATTCTGTTATTAATTTTTTTCTTACACGCCGCGCTAGTGCACCCATTCCCTTTCAACTCTAAGTCTTTGGTTATGTGTTTTAATTCACATAAAAAGTACAAAACTGTATTTGAGTTATCTATACATTTCATTCGATTTATGGAACACTCTGGAAGCCTGTGTACCATAAAATATAATGTTCTGTTATTTTTGGTTTGACCACCACAAAATTATTACTGACATATCATATTAACAGTACTATGGATGCGTGAATAAGGTTCCTGGCCGTTTTCTCCTCTAAAATTCTGGCAGAAAGGTTCAGAGCAAACTCAGTTAAACGTAGCCGAGATAAGACTGAACTCTTATTCCTGTTATAAAATCACTGGGCGGCATTTACTTTTCCGAAAACAAATGATTAACCATGTCATCGTTCTCTGTCACAGAGCGATGGTTAAAAGTGTAGTGTAATACAGCATGTACTCCATGCTCAACTTGTAGTCTAAGTCCTCATACAGCCAGTCCAATATTTCCTCCGAGTGTAGTTGGCATTCCAACAAAACATGTGGCTATAAATTTGGGTGAAGACAAGATATTCCACACAACAACAAAGGATACATAATCTCATTGCAACCACATAATCGGATGCCTCTGGGCACAGTAGGAACCACATTAAAAGCCATGGCTGATCCGTGAGCAACTATCTCTTTCTTTGATAATGGGACCACCACAAACAAGAACAGCTTTCTTTCTGGGCCCTGCACCATAGACAGCAGATGGAATACCAGTGTTGTCAGAGTATTTACCGGAATAAGGCAGTAAAAGTGCTGCTGATGTGGGACTTTAGAAGTAGAAATGAAACAAAGCACAAAGTCAGGTTCACATTAATAATATAACATAACCACTTGTAAAACACAATCCACGTATCAAACTTTCTGAAAGTGCAGCGTATAATAAATAACGTAATGAATTTTTTACTTTTCTCCAAGAAAGCAGCCATCTTGCATCAAGTGATGTAATGTGCATAATGGCAACACTTCTATCTACTCCACTGTCGGTCGATAGTGTTTACAGTGTTGTCTATAAGTCCATTTAATAGAGATAGTTCCCCATCAAGACTTTCCCCCATTTAACAGAGATAGTTCCCTATGTATGTCTCTCTGTAGGCTTCTGCACTTGATCTGTAAATGTGTACCGGGAATTGTAAATGTAACCATGCTAAGTTAATGGTAAAACCAATCTGATTGTTGGTTATTGATAACTCTGCACATGGATTATTTAGTTAACAATTAAGATCAGTCCTATTTAGCATTGGCTAAATGCATGACAAACAGCTATATATTTTTTTTATGGAGTGCCACAAAACAGACAATGTATTCATTGTAGCCCACCACAACTATAGTTTGATTGCCATGCTCATAGAATCCTTGTTCTATCTCTTTGGTGCTGTTAAATGAAAAAGGTATGTTTGGCACAAACATTGTGCAGTGACAAAGTAGATACTTTCAACAGGTCGGGCTCTGCGCTCAGCATGATGTAAAGCCACTTTTGAGTAATGCAAACAACATCGATTCATTTGTCTTCTAAATGCGCTTCATGGCAGCATATGGACTATAAACAAAAAAAGCTCAAGTCATATAATTCAAAAAGTATAGTCATGGAAATGTACTAACTGACAATGTTTGGGGAAAGTGCTTTGGCTGCAGCTGGAACTCCTTCACTATCCATAATAATACTTTTATGGCTAAACGACAGTCGGCATACACCTGCAGTTTTGCACAGTGACACCAGTCACATATATACAGTCGTTTCTGCCTGGGTATCGCAACTTCATAGTCATCATTGAATCGCCACGACTTTCTCTAGATGTAATGGTTTGAGATTTTTGTATTGGTTCATATGTGTTTAGAATGGGATTCACAGGAATACACTCAAAGGCCTGTCTAGTTCGTCTTCAAGTAATTTACATTTATAGAACAATGAAAACAGTATGTATGTGGTTTAAAACATAATGTGCATACAGTATTAGTACGCTCTTCCGCTTTGTTCATGACGTAGGTCTCATATATAATTTCAAAACGGCTGTGACCAAGCATTCGAGACACTTATATGTTATTTTAATATTGTTATCTTATGCCTTTTATGCATATTTTAGGACACATAATGTTCTAACAGGTCTATACAATACTGATCCCCAGAATAGAGTATTTTTATCAGTTGTTTTTATGTTTACTGTTTTGATGCACCAGCCTTTCCCACACTAAAGGAGCAGAGATAGTAAGGGATATGCGATTCCTGCTAATGTATTGAGGCTGACAGGTAAAAAAAAAATCCTGCAACAAAGGCTGTTACACAATAAGAATAGTGGCCAGAGAAGAATTCCCCACATTTAGCGATGACAGGGTTGGTTACGATCGTCAAAAAAACTCACGCAACCCGAAGTGACGATAGCAAAACTTAAGGCTGCAAAGTGTTTCTGTGTGTTTCCCTTCAGCCCTCTGTCTTTTTGCACCATTTAGGTTCTGTCTCCCCTTATTGCAGAGAATTATTCTCTCCTGTAAATTGTACCAGTCACAACATTCATCATCCCAGGGCCCTACTGTAGGTGCCTGTTTCAGAGGACAGTCTGCCCTTTCTTCTCCCACCCGCTTTGCGTTCTCCTCCCCACAGACCTCCCTGCTCACGGCACTGTAGGGAAACCTCATTCCAAAAGATTTCCGCTCAATATCTTCAGGAGACCATGTTGGAGAGGTGGCTTTATCGGGCCAGTCGCCACATTTCCATTTAATTGCAAGGGTTGGACTAGGGTTCACACTGAAAGGCTTAGCTGGTCCTCTCCCACCCAACGATCGTCCTCCAGCCCAAAGACAGATTTATACGGCCGCTAGATGCACCATCTGATAGCCGTAATTGTATTTGGCTGGTGGGGGTGAGCACAAGTATCCCCCCCCCCCCACACACACACACACACTCACCTAGGACTACGCCACGCGGCCTTAAATCCGCCCCAGGTGTTGAAGGTCTGTATAACCGGAGTAAACTGTTTGTTACCCTCCTCACCATCTCTGTTCTTTTCCTCCCTTTTATTCCTGACACTCTACCGCCAACAGGCCACATGAATCCCCCAGCCACGGAAAGCACACCTATCCATCTAGGGCCTTCGTTCTCTCTCCCTTTTCCCCTCTGCACTGCGGCATCATCCATAAGGTCTCAAACAGCGTCTGACCGTTTATCCCTCCCCGCATGACGGCATGAAACCTCAGATCTCCACCGCGTGCACCGATACCGACAAACACCATCCCCCGGCACATCAGGGCCACAGGAGCCACTCCTCCTTATCAATTTACAGACAGAGGCGGAGCACAGCTCTCCCCGTTCATGTTGCCTATGCAAGGAGGTCAACGGTGTCCTCTGCTTAAAACAAGCCCACCCATCATTATTGTGTCGGGGCGTTTGCTGCGTGAGGGGGCGAAAATAAATCTGCCAAAGTGCGTCTGTCTCGGGAGAACCACCTGAATCGTCTGGAACAGGAAGGAGGAAGTGTGTAAATGAAAGCAATCATCCTCCAACACACGCAGTATGGTTTCTGAACGCTGCTTCTGAGACGTTTCGCGGTCTTTCTACCAAACACACACATAACACAAAACTCTGGCAACCGACTCTCTATCGTGTTTACACTATATGATACACTTGGAAGGTGTTTCTTGCCACATTAAAGGTCCTCTAATGTAGACAAAAATCATACATTTTAGCGTGATTCCTTGGTGTTTATGAAGCACATTTAAAAATGTTTTAACACTAACACGTTTCTCACGCTTTGGGTAATACTGTATATTCTCAACAGACTGTCTCACTGTATTTCCACCATGTAAATATATTAGAATACAATGGTCTACTCTAGGATAAGAAAAGTAAATCTTCCACAGTTGTGTTGGCAGAAATGCAGTATGAAACACAATACGGAAATAGTTATATTACGATCACATGTTTGACAGATTAATAAGGTTCCCAGAATGTACCATTATGTGAGCTCAGAGAACCTTTTGTGTGTGCACTTAACCTACAAACATTATGTCCTCTATAAAAACTGAAATGAGCACCCAGCAGCCATCTTGGTATGCAAGCCTGGGTTAGAGTACCGCAGCAGTCAGTAAGACAAGCTCAGCCACATGTGACTACCAGACATTACTGGCTGACTAACTGGGACTGCAATATTGTTTGGGAACGATATCTCCATGAGGTTTTGAGCAATAAAAATAAGCTACTCGGCTATGCACTTCTAGAAAGGAATATCCCAGCGGAACGGAAGCAAATAATGTAAAACACCAAGCATAATATACTGCATAATTTATTGATTTGGGGGGAAAAAGGTGAAATTACTGATGAGTAGCTTAGCATTAAATGGTTTAGAAATAATGTGAGAAAGGAAAAGAAAAGCAGTTTGTATGTTAGTAACTGACAAAATAACGTGAAGTACGCTAGAGTGCTTTTCTTTTTCTGTGTTGGAAGTGAATTTAATGGATGTTGGATAAGCATAAAACAGTGCATGATTTTGTGCCTCAGTCCTTCAATCCTCCAAATATTCAAAACAAGCCAATCGTAACTTTCTGATGCAATGTCCTCAGAAATAATTCCATATAAGGCCATCAGTAAGCACCATGAGCTTGTTCTCATGCAAAAATTTAAAAGAAAATGCAGGAATGCAAAATGGTAGGAAGCTAATTTTGGCCCATACAATGTAAACACATTTTATGTTGAGGTAAAGACATTTCAGAAATTAGCTTTTGACTTATTTTTTCAAAAAACCCATTTTCCTTTTAACTCAAGTAGAAGGGGGTTACGCATCGATGCACCATGCTTTATTGAAGTACAATAACATGTTGATTGCTGGCAGATGGATATCAATAGCAAGTGTCACTACAAAGACAGATCAGCGTGGAAAAAGGCTTAGCACTGTAACAAGTAAGTATTTGATTCCAGTGTAAGCCAGTATGCGTCACCAGGGGCTAACCAATTGCTCCAGGTGCGTCAGGGAGGGCTGTCTGTGGTGGACTTTGCCATCGTGTTCAGAGCTTTGGATGCGTAAATTGGGGTCTTATCCGGGTTTCGCAACGTCCTATAGGAGCCGATCAAGGATGGCGGTGCGAGAGGACTCAAAGGATCTGGAGTCCCTCATATCCCTTGCTCTACGGATCGACCCCAGGTTAAAGGAGCTCCATTGGTAGCAGCTCTTCTTTCGGTCTCTGGACAACATGTGTTTTTGGATCCATGG
>JAVQIZ010009881.1:0-10994 GCA_036023535.2 Galaxias brevipinnis | reverse complement strand
AGAGAGAGAGAGAGAGAGAGAGAGAGAGAGAGAGAGAGAGAGAGAGGGAGGGAGAGAGGGAGACGCAGACACACACACACTGGTATCATTCTGTCTGGGACACTGTATCTCTTTTCTGTCAGTCAGAAGAGTTAGCCTACCTCTTGCCTTTGCATCATCTGATTCATTAAGCTAAATCAAGAACAAATCTTTCCTGAGAGTTTGAGCAAATCATCTCCCTATCGACATTATTCTTAACGATGATTGATGAGGCTCAAAGATCTTCTGTTGAGAGGCTGGGAGATAGCAGAACGTGACGTGTGTGTGTGTTTGCCAGTCTGGCTCCAGTTGGACAGACAGGATAATATTCTTTATGTCTCTGAGGTGACCACCCAACCTGGGCCTGAGATGAGAGAGGAGGAAGCAGAAAGGATGGACCGGGTCCAGCTTCCTCCCTTGTCGTAAACATCACAGCTACTAGAGAGGCCATAACAGCCATTACCGCTCCATAACAAACACAATGGCACAGTCACACACCTCCACAGCCCAGCCCTCAGTGCTAGTGTTCCCAGTGCCCTCTTTCATCCAGAATGTTCGGCCTGCCGGCTTTGCCGTCTATGCTTCCACTCCCAGAACGTGACCTATTTTTGTGACTAACGGAGAAGTTGAATGGTGGAGTGCCCATCGGGACGCTGTAACTCTACAACCCCTGTCAAAGGGTAAAACCAGCGTTACCCCTCTCCATCTAATATCCAACCACTATTAACCACCAGCATTATTATCCTGACATCAGCTAGTGTCTTGGTCGTCACTGTAATGGGGAGGAAATAATATGTTGAAAGATTATCCAGAGTCAACATAACAGACAGACAACATAATGTCTGGAATCTAAACTCAAAAGGACATTTTAAATTGTTCTGCACACTGTCCTGTGAATATCAAAGCACAGTAGAGCTTCCGTGTTTTAAAAAGTATCAAAAAGTGTATTCACGTTGTCGTTTGTTTATTATGTCACAGTCAATGTACATTTGTTTGAAAATTAGTGAATGCAAAATTTGTTTGTTTGGTCAATCTACCTGCATTCTTGTGTGTTTGTGAGGTTGATGATTGTCGTCTTATGAGCTGTGTATGTGTGCGTGTGTATGTGTGTGTGTGTGTGTGTGTGTGTGTGCATGCATGCTCTTGTAGGGAGGCGGTGAGCAAGCTGGTAATCCCTGTAAAGACGTATAATCCCCTAGAAGAGCAAACATTACAAAATCCTTTGCTCGGACACACACACACAGGTCAAAAGATATAAGAGTTCAACTGACTACTGACACCTGTTAGCGTATATCTTAAAGCATATATATATAGTATATATAGTATCAATTTACATTTGTAGAGGGGGGGGGAGGGGAAAGAGATAGAAAGAGTGAGAGAGAGAGTAGGAAAAAGAGACAGAGAGCAGTAGCCAGTAGGTATTGCAACCATGGATACCAGGTGGTTCTGAATTACAATTGGATAGAAATTAGCATATGCAAACAAGTAAACTAAAAGTTTTAAAAGACAATGGTGGCTGATGTGCAAACTGAAGCTTTACAGCCGAGGAATGACCAAAAACACTAGCCGAGTTTGTGTGAGTGCTTATGTGTGTGTGTTTCAGCTTTAGTTTGTGTGTGTGTATGTGTGTGTTTCAGCTTTAGTTTGTGTGTGTGTGTGTATGTGATGGTCAAATCCATGAGGAATGCCAGGCAGTTCGCGCAACATTTTTGCAAACACCATAAAACAATAAAAACAACATCTCCAAGGAGATCCACACGCACACAAATGCACAAAGTCTCTTTCTAAAGCTTAACAAACAGCATCTTTCTCTCTCTTTCTCTCTTTTTCTCTCTCTGAGGGGAAAAGTTAGTTGAGGGTCCAGATGCTTGTTCAAAGTCTCTGCCACCATTTTGTACCCCCCTGTCCATTAGTGTCCTGCTGTTTCTCTAATCCTCATTCACATGTAATGGCCGACATTTCATCCTAATGTGTTAATTCATTAGCAGGAACGCTGAATAAGGAGCCCCCAGTCCTCAGAGACAGCCGTTAGCACGCACGCTAATGAGTCAAAGACAAGTAGGCCCTGGCTCAAACGCCCTCAAACTGGCCATGCTTGACTACACAAGGAGCAGGTCAAACTGCCAAAAGAAAGCTTTAAGTTGTTAAAATTACATTTTTACACAGAGAAACAGCGTTAATAATAAAACGTTCTAAACCGCCAGGTAGTCTGTACCCCTCAGACAGACTGAAGCTATCGTTAGTTTGTTGAATGCATCGCTGGACAGTAGACAATCAGAGAGCAGGAATCCTTGACTCCACCCTCCCCCCAAACTGAACTGTACCCTCACCCCTCTCGTCCCCCAGATGTGTGTCCCCATGGTCAGGGCTTCGGGGGTAGGGGCGGCTGGTGCAGGGGAACAGGGAGAAAGAAGATACACACACAGAGGTTTGAGGGAAGAGAAGACAGCAGAACACACTCTACTCCTCTAAGCTTACTGTCAGTGCTGCCCAAAATCAACGAATTATTGAAATTTTGCATCTCCCTCCTTTTGAGTCTTTCTCTCTCTCTTGCTGAGACACACACACACACACACACACACAAACACACAAAGTGAGGCAGTAAAAGTGTGTTAAGTGGGGGGTGGGTTCAGAGGGTAGGCTGAGTGCTTCCTGTCAGTGGAATTACCCTCTACATGTGGGGTCAATATGTGCAATACTGAGTGTGTGTGTGTGTGTGTGTGTGTGTGTGTGTGTGTGTGTGTGTGTGTGTGTGTGCGTGCGTGCGCGCGTGTCACCGTAATATGTGTATGTCGGTGTGTGTGTTTGCAATAAATGTTTCTTACGGTGTGGGTTGGTGTGTGTGTCAGGTTAAAATGTTTAAGAATGTGTGCGCGTGTGTTTCGGGGGGGGGGGGCTCCATCTCTCCCTCCCGCGGGAATCTGTATAAAGAGGGGTGGGGGGAGAGGCAGCATTGTCACTTGGCACTCAGTCACTGAGACAATCACACTGGACACACACACTGGGAACACACACATTCCAAAAGGGACAGACCGATTGTCTACAGCAGAGAAAAGAAGATTTAAGTGTGTTTGAGTCTCCCGCAAACTCAGGGTTCCGAGAGAAAAGGAAGGGGGAGCAACAGAGAACTGAGCAAAGGAGAGGAAGGGATATCAACTTGCCCAGAAAACCTCCAGCCCAGCATTCAGTTGGGGCCTGGGAAAGGAACTCCATCCCCTTTGAAAGCCATCTCTTCCAGCTACAGATTCAACTCCCTCAGGTCGACCTGCTGGTCCTGGACCAGCTGATATCACCCAGCCATGAGGATCCTCAACCTGCTCTACCTGGTCCTTCTGCTGGCCACTGCTCTGGGCACTCTCTCCGCTGCCAGGCCAGGTAAAAGAGACAGCTTTCAATAAGTATATCTCCATGTATGATGTTGTTGCTAACAATAAAATGCATCGAAAGACTTGGAATCATATTTGACCAATGAATAGGTTATGCAAAAGTCACAAATTAGGATATTCTTGATTATTATCACTGTTTTATGGAAGTCGGGTCAGATGCCAGGTCATATGACCAATATCGTTGACGCTGGAAATAAGCCGTTACGCATGCTGAATTAAGCCAAATATACCAGTAAAAAATATGCGCGTGACTGACTTCATTAGTGCGCAATAGCGCACGTCGTGGATGCGGTTGGGTGGCTGGAAAGAGCGCTGGCCAGGGCGCAAGGGATTATTAACTTGATTTAACCGGTTGTAGAGAACAGACACGCAGTTGTGAAGCCAACACCTATTTCGATGAGACAGCATGATTTGATTGAGCGAGTAGGAGGGGTGAGGTGAAGAAAGACATGGACCGGGGGAATCGCCGCCGGGGCTCAGCGGCAATTCCACCGGTCTATTGTCTATCACTAGGCGCTCCCGCGAGCTATTGTTAATCACGGTGTTAAAAGCAATTCAATAGTTCAGGCTCGATTAACATGACATGGAGCAGGAGCGCCTACGACCAAGTGTAAAAAGCATACCTTGAGGCATGGGCAACTGCTATTTCGAAGATATGGTAGGAAAGGGGAAGGAAGGGAGGGAAGGAGTCATAAAGTCATCTTGAGCGTTTTATCTCTTCCTGTGCTTCACTGCGTAAGAACTATAGGAGTCAATGGTGCATTTATTAGGGATGTTTAAAATAATCATGTGTTCGGTCAATGTTTCCTGCTTTATAAGAGTAGGCCGCTTGGCTGGTAAAATCTTAATGACTAAATTGGTTCACACAGCCATAAAACCTTTGGTACTTCTTAGGGCTCAACTAGCCAGGTAACTCAACCTGTGAAGGTGTGGCTGTTTTTGTGCTGATTAACACTCCACAAATACTTGGTTGAAAATTGAAAAGTCAGAAAACACTGAGAATATCTGGAACTTATTCAGTATTACTGTTACACCTAAAGATATAACTGAACATTGATCGCATCATGGGTTTGGAGACTTGTGCTTTCTGTAAAAAAAAAAAAGGAACGCATGAAAAGTATTTTAAAACTCCTGACAATGTTACCAGAGACAAAGCAAATTACTCCCTCCCCCCACACACAATTGTAATTAGTCAATGGGTCAGACACCTCTTGATAATAAAACCCTGCAAAAATAAGCATAATATATTATACAGCATGTATGTTTCTGCCACTGATATTACAATGTTTTTTATTTTATTTTATCTCAATAGATGTCCTCAACCTAAGACGGAGGTATCACAGGCACTGCCATCACAGACGCTGTATGCCACTCCATTCCAGGGTACCCTTTCCCTGAGGTAGGATAACACACCCACACACACACACACACACACACACACACACACACATAAAATGCATTCACGATAGCAATGCTACCATTTATGCAGTGTGGGAAAGACTTAAACCACCCTGATCACCAACACGTGTGTGTGTGTGATACGTTATGAGCTGTCTAAGGCTACATGATACATGGCACAGACTAACTCAAATAGTGGCAGGTGGCAGTTAGAGAGTGTGTGTGATTAGTGCCAGAGGTGTGGGCTCACAAACAACAGGAGTCCAAGGTGAAAAATAAAATGAAGTGACTGGTGCGTAAATCTCCCTAACGACGGGGAGCCTCTGATTGGTGGGAGTGTGGGCTAGAAGGGGTGGTTAAAAGAAGAAAAAAGGGGGTTGAAAAAGTGTGTGTGAATGAGAGACGAGGTCTGGGTGGGGGCAGGGCAGTTGTTAGTGGCTATTGTTTAACCTGGAGAACCACGGCTCTCTCTATAACCCTTGGTCCTTTAAACAAACACTCACACACACCCTGCTTATGTTCCAGCAGAACTCTATCGGCCTGTAGGTCACTTTATACAAGAGAAAACCCACTATGTCTCCTACAGTTTAGCAGAAACGTGTTCTGGTGCCTATGGTACCATTTCTTTTAATCACACCTTTATTTCTCTTCTTCTTTCAGATGAAGGATTGAGTCATGATGTACTATGTGGGGGAATCGGGAGAGTTCACACAGGAACATTCCTGCAAAAAACATTCAGAGACAGAGACTCTTATGTACCTTTCTCAAAAGCTGTCCCCATAAAAGTGGGCCAAAGGCTGATGCATGGACGCGAGATGATGGCCTCCTTAAAACTGAATTGCACGACACGTTTCTGTTAGCAATTCTGTGGAAACCAAGTTGGTGTGCGTCTTCTTACACTAGTGACTATTAGCTGGTGGCAAGGCAGATGGACCCAAACCAGTACATTAAAACCTATTTCTGATGATAAACTTGTGTCCATATTATGTGTAGAGAGAGGGTAGGCAGGCTGACAATTTAGACCAGAGGTGAAATGGATGCTCCCACAACCGCATGGATGAGGCACCACATCCACCAAATGGCCCCGTAAAGTGTTATATGTATGTAATGCACTTCAAATGTTTTAATTAAAATACGTTTATACTCAAACTAGACCTGGTGTGTTTTGGTAAGTGCTCTACTGTCCCATGCTATGTAGAAGGTGTGGTTTTCCATGGGTTTCCATTGCAAAGAAGGGATGGGTCTACATCAGTACACATGCTCAGTCGTGAGGTCTCCCAGGCGAAGGCCCACGGGCTAGCCGATGTGGTGGCTTTGGACATTAGGACCTATATGAAGCGACAAGACGAGGCAGTGAAGTGATTTGCTCCATTGTGTTTTGCATCATTATTCTGTCCTAGAAAGAAAACATATTCAAGATGGGCAATAAAGAGAAAACATTTATTAAGAAAAACTAAATAATAGAAAAACATATTTCTCCAGCAGTTCATTGACACATACCCACACAATACCTGCAAACATACACAACATACACAATTGTATCCGTAATTTGTGGGCTCATACAGTTGCTTGGAAAAAGAATACTTGGCCAGATAGAGTAACTCCTCTCTTCACATGGCCAACTCTGAAACCCTGATAGCCCCCTTTCTCCTTCACCTAGCTCTCTTGTCAGTGCAATTGGAATCGCAGCAGTTTAGCCAATCTCTTGGCAAAACTCACAATCTCTGAAACACTTCTGTCTCTCGGACACGCACGCACGCACACACGCACGCGCGCACGCACACACACACACACACACACACACACAAGGGTCACAAGGGGTCGTCACATGTAATAAAGTCTCAGCCCTCTGATCAGTGACCCGCGTCCTCCTCCTCCTCTTTGACCACTCTCTCCTCCCTTCAATCCCTACATCGCTCGTTGACCCCTTTCCTCTGCTATCGGTTCATCTTCTGTGAAATGATCCTACTCCTTGGTGGACATCACCCACTGCAGGCGCCTCTCTCTGTGTGCACAGGTGTGTGTAGGGGGCTTTTCTTCTTCCTCTGTAAACAGTGGCTATCTCCCCAGTCTTATCCAGTATGTGCACACTCCACCACCCGACCACTCAAACCTTGCACCCTCTCTCACGGCCTCCTTCTCTGTGCTGGGAAGTACTTTGAATGACTTTCCTGGCTTGGAAAAAAATGTTCCGGAAAGTGCTCCAAAAGCTCGTCGGGTTGTGCTTGTGAACGGCTGGGTCCAGAGCCTGCCCACTGTGGTCAGTGCAAGGGCAGCCGTGGCAGCCCATGTTTAACCCTAGGAAGTCACCTCTCCAATGTGGTGCTGCTGGGGAGGGAGGGAGGGAGGGTGGGAGTGGAGGGCTGAGGCTAGGGGGGTTGGGGGGAAGGGTGGAGGTCAGTGCTGGGCACTGAGGTGGAGCATCCTCTTGCTCAGCGTGGCGTTGTGCTGCTTCAGGTACTCGATCAGGTCGGCCTGCTTCTCCACCACCTCCTCCAGGCTGGAGCCTTCCCTGGGGGAACAGACGACAGAGGAGCCGCACGTCAAACCCCTCGCCATAAGACACCGAGAGAAACGCACGACACACATTTGGAGCGCTTCGGCCTGGGTAAAAAAATATTCCCCCAGAACGGACTGACAGGAACCATGGAGGAATGCCGAAGTCAGCGTTTCCCAACCGTGTGTGCCGCTGCGCTCTGGTGTGCCGTCAGACATCATCAGTGCCATGGAATTTTGGTAGAGTCACATTTGGGAAAGCGAGACAAATCTTTTGTATTAAGTTTGAGGAAGTTTTACATCTGGGGTGTGCCGCAAAATAAATGCGCTAATGCAAGTGTGCCGTGGGTTGGAAAATGTTGGGAAACGCTGGCCTAAGTGTCCCTTTTGAGGCTTTGTGTGTGTGTGTGTGTGTGTGTGTGTGTGTGTGTGTGTGTGTTAATGCATTAAGAGAGGTTTGTGTACCTGAAGCCCGTCTCACTGACAAAGGGGGTGTGGCTGAAGTTGTGAGAGTGTTCTTCCTGGGTGATATCAGGCCCCGCCCGCTCTGAGTTGAACCGCACCACCTTGACTGGATGGACACACACACACATACACACATTCACAAGGTACCCTTCGCCTTCAACAGCGTGAAGTGACACTACCGCCTGCTGATGTCGTTTGTCTCCTGGTCTGTGCTCTACGTGTAGCCGCTGTGCCGCTAGGGGAGAAGGGTCACCATCTACCACAATGTTGTGTCCCGCGCCTCCCGTCCTTATGAGCTGTCGTATCCTGCACCTAAAGGTGTGAGAACTGGAGGGTCGAACACACACGTTTACACGGGGGGGGGGTAACCCTACTCAGTAGCATTTCAAGTGGTAGAGAATGTATAGGAGCTGGGAGGCTGGTTTAGGGAAGATAAGGCATTGTGTGTGTGTGTGTGTGTGTGTGTGTGTGTGTGTGAGATAGGGCTGAACGAGGAGATGAGCAGGTGTTGATAACACTGAGGGTCATTAGCCAGGGGAAATCGTCACGGAGGCTCTAAAGTCTGGGGGATCTTTACTCCAGTATGGCATAAACACACGACCCCGAGAAAATTACTCAAATTCCTGCATAATGAGACCTGAGCCTGTGTGTGTGTGTGTGTGTGTGTGTGTGTGTGTGTCTATACAG
Source organism: Galaxias brevipinnis (assembly GCA_036023535.2). Taxonomy (NCBI): domain Eukaryota; kingdom Metazoa; phylum Chordata; class Actinopteri; order Galaxiiformes; family Galaxiidae; genus Galaxias; species Galaxias brevipinnis. Next base: position 2,544 of record JAVQIZ010009881.1, on the reverse strand, counting down.
TAATAGTGAGTGGCTATGGGAGAGCCAGAGACAGATGGGACATGGAAGGAATGTAAGAATAAAGTCAGAGGGATGGGACTACGTTCACTCAGTTTGGATGAAATGCACCGTCTCACTTTCAGACTTCTCTATATTGGCCTCTCCAGATTAATCCTTCAATTCTTCGGTAGAAAATAAATACTTCACACAAACTGTTTTGCACTCTGTTAGTAAATTAATTACCTGGGGTAGATTCCGTTAAAGCTGCAACTATTAGTTTGCTTGCCTCTATCTGTTTATATTTGGAAGAGTAACGCCTAGATCAGCAGAAAACATATTTCTCCTTTATTCTCTCCAAAGATGCTTACCAGGTAATTAGGATCGAAAGGAGTCTCAGGCGTTCACAAGATTACAAGGACTCCGAGAGAGAAAGCTGCCGAAGAGCTTCGCTTGACTCGCAATCTGTTTGGAGCGTCACATAGCATCTTCCACGCTGAGCTTACGTCACAGAGGCCCAAGGTTCGGTTCGCTAAAACATGGTGGGTCCCAATCTGTCTAACGTCATATGGGCTCTTCAAGGTGAAATACTAGTGACAGAAGCCTACCATTCTTTTTGAAAGAAGCTAGCTTGGAAAGATGGAGAGAAGAGCACCTTGTGGCTGGGGGTACAGCACGGAGGAGAGGAAGGCAGAGGGAAGATGGAGGGAGGAAGTGTGTGGCCATGGTGGACTGGAGGCGACACATTTCACACCAGCCTGTTAGAAGCACTAACTGCCCGCCACCCGCAGTGATAGGAGAAAACCTCCACTCAGCTCCTGGGACGCGCAGAGCGTCAGTGAATCGGTGCTAGAGAACTAACCCGGCATTTCTGTAAGGTGGCTGTGGCGCTTGTAAGCCTCTTAACGCAAACATGCACGCAGCCCAAGGCTAGCATCTAACTCAGGGTCACAGGCACGAACAACAATCGCTACTGCTCTGTCGCTAGCCTAGATAACCTTACATGGCACAGCAGTTCAAAAACAGCTTTAGCTAGCGTGTGGTCGGGACGTGAACGTTTACATTTAAAGTCAAAAGCAGCAATAGTACAAAGACAACAGCTCAGAGGAGACTTGAGCATTTCACAATCAAAGGACTTTCTAAAAGGGCCAGTTATGAGTTACCTTTAAGACATCCACCCTTCAACAAGACTCCATGGCCTCTGCTCTGGAAGTCAACCTGCAACTTCCTTTGGGTGAGAGTATACGGGTAGGAATGTCGTGTGCTTGCCTCCGTTGCCCTGCAGGGCTTACACTAAGTCCAGACAAAGCAGAGGAGCGCTGTATTCTAAGATGACCCTTTGAAGGTGGGGCTTCAGCTTTGATGTGTAAGGAGCATGCAAGCCTATAGAGGACCATGCATTCATGTTATAATGAGAGAGGCAGATACATACGGCGAACCCTCAAAGACACACACACACAAACACTGTTAGATCTGCCTTTGGCGCACTTCAAAGAAAAGGTTCTTGAACGAGGCCTTCCTCTACGGGGACTATGTAGCTGCAGGCGTTGCATCATCATTCGCTGTCGCACACACACACACACACACACACACACACACACACACACACACACACACTAGAAACAGGCTTGCTTTGAATGAGCTGGTCTATCAGACATCAACCTAGTACTATGTCTCAGTACTAGTGTGATCACTTTGGTTCACAAGTGGAGGGATCTAAACCTGCAAGGCGTCGCGATGCTCGGGTCAAGCCTGACTGCACTGATCTGACCTGGAATGCAATGGAAACACACACATCTCTGACACTTACCCGGTCACCCTTACAGTAAACAAGAGGACAATGCGCGTGTGTTTGGGTGGAGTGGACTGAAGGCTAGCCTGTGGCTAAGCTAAAGCCTAATGGCTCTTATCTTCTTGCCGGGCCACCTCTATCTTGGCCCTATCTGTGCCCTACAGCAGCCAAAATAGCCCTTTTTGACAATATAGATTTCCTTTCAATCCATTATCTTCAACATCAATATCCTCTGATACTCCTATCTTCCATAGGAGCTTCCCAATACAAACGGAGAAACCTGAATGGATCCTCTATAGGGAAGAGCTATCCCTGCATGGAACGATAGCCAAATAAGTGTTACTGTTATTGTTTAAACAAGAACTCACAGGACAACAGAGAAATCTTTTAAATGAAGGAACACATAGAATGAAAGACGACACAGGGTGATAGGAGGTCGCGAGGGGCCACAGCCCTCCATATTATGACACGGGCTTTTCCATTGACAACGCGGACATTCGTCATTGATGTCAATGAAGCCTATTGAACAGACTAATTGTCCCTGCTGGAGGGGGTTTCATAACAGCTAAAGCAGGGTCCTTCCTTAGTCACTGTTGGAAAGGGTCACTGTGTATCATAGCCGGTAGACCAGCGGGTAGTCAGTGGAAGCTCGTGGTTCTGGGTGGGCAGTGGCTGGGCAGTGTTGGCATATGAGCACAGACAAGAGCCGGGGGGTGGGGGGGGAGAGAGAGAGAGAGAGAGAGAGAGAGAGAGAGAGAGAGAGAGAGAGAGAAGGG
>JAVQIZ010009872.1:0-17716 GCA_036023535.2 Galaxias brevipinnis | reverse complement strand
ATCCCTACAGTGAAGCATGGTGGTGGCAGCATCATGCTGTGGGAATGTTTTTCAGCGGCAGGAACTAGGAGACTAGTCAGGATAGAGGGAAAGATGAATGCAGCAATGTACAGAGACATCCTGGATGAAAACCTGCTCCAGAGCGCTCTTGACCTCAAACTGGGGCGACGGTTCATCTTTCAGCAGGACAACGACCCTAAGCACACAGCCAAGATATCAAAGGAGTGGCTTCAGGACAACTCTGTGAATGTCCTTGAGTGGCCCAGCCAGAGCCCAGACTTGAATTCGATTGAACATCTCTGAAGAGATCTGAAAATGGCTGTGCACCGACGCTTCCCATCCAACCTGATGGAGCTTGAGAGGTGCTGCAAAGAGGAATGGGTGAAACTGCCCAAAGATAGGTGTGCCAAGCTTGTGGGATCAAATTAGCAAAAATAAAAAATAAAAGTTTTTCACGTTGTCACTGGTGTATTGTGTGTAGAATTTTAAGGAAGAAATTTTTTTTTAATCAATTTTGGAATAAGGCCGTAACATAACATAATGTGGAAAAAGTGAAGTGCTGTGAATACTTTCCGGATGCACTGTATCTCTATATTATTATGGAGAGCCAAAGCAAGGACCTATTTATACCTATCAAGCGTTGATTGATATAGACTTTGATTGTTCATTTTGTATGAACTGACAAGCTCTGTATTAGAATGTAGCTGATGGTTCATTGCATCCAGGATTGCTACAATTGGATGACATCTTTTTCTTGAATTATGTAGCTTGTACTCAAATCTGAAAGTGGACAATATCAGTTTATGGCTAACTTGCTCGCTGACAATTGTCTTCTTTGTATGCTAGCTGATCAAAATAGACAGGCTACGATGTTATATTATCCATTGTGCCATATTCCAAAACATTATAATTGTGTCCATTCAAATAGTTCAAAAACGCTGCACAGCCGAATTTTCTTCACTGCTGCCTGATTGTGCTCCTGTTGTTACCTTGACAGTGTTTAGAGCTGAAATTGGGAAAATAATCAACTTTTAAGTAAAATTTTAGTCCACCTGAAAATCCTATTAGTCAATCAAATCTCCACTGTCTTCTTTTTCTGTCTGCAGGAGACGAGGCAAAGAAAGAGCTGGGTAAGACGTGTGTTGTTTTATTTACATGTGCTGATGAAAAGACTCAGGTGAACTTATCTAAACTGAAGATGACCACTCAATGTTTTCTTCTTTCTTTAAAAAACAATTGAAGAGCGAGAAATACGTGAGTACTTTTTTATTTATATTGTGCATGTGTTGGCTCAGGATATTTGTGTGGATGGTGGCTGTGTGTGTGTGTGTGTGTGTGTGTGTGTGTGTTACACCCCGGCTTGAGGGAAGTAACAGAGGAGTCCATCCCTTCATTCTCCATCGCTTATCCGGGGCCGGCAGCAGGGTAGTCCAGACGTCCTTCTCCCCAGCAATGTTTTCCAGCTCCTCCTAAGGGATCCCGAGGTGTTCCCAGGCCAGATGAGATATATAATCTCTCCAGCGTGTTCTGGGTCTACCCCGGGGTCTTCTACCAGTAGGGCGTGCCCGGAAAACCTCCAAAGGAAGGCGCCCAGGAGGCATCCTGATCAGATGCCCGTACCACCTCATCTGGCTCCTTTTGACGCAAAGGAGCAGCGGCTCTACTCCAAGCTTCCTCCGGATGACCGAGCTCTTTACCCTATCCCTAAGGCTGAGCCCAGCCACCCTATGGAGGAAACTCATTTCAGCCGCTTGTATTCGTGACCTCATTCTTTCGGTCACTTCCCAAACGCTCATGATCATAGGTGAGGGTTGGAACGTGAACGACTGGTAGATCGCGAGCTTTGCTTTTCGGCTCAGCTCCTTCTTTGCCACGACGGTCCGGTACAATGCTCGCATTACTGCTGAAGCTGCATCAGTCCGCCTGCCAATCTCATGCTCCATCGCTTTCCGGCAGAGAACCATGGCCTCAGACTTGAAGGTGCTGACTCTCATCCCAACCGCTTCACACTAGGCTGCAAACCGCTCCAGTGTGTGCTGAAGGTCACGGCCTGAAGAAGCCAACAGAACCACATCATCTGCAAAGAGCAGAGAAGCAATTCTGAGGTCCCCAAACTGGACACACTCCTCCCCCTGGCTACGCCTTAAGATTCTATCCATGAAAATCACGAACAGAACAAGCGGCAGCCCTGGCGGAGTCCAACACCCAAGTGTCTGACTTTGTGCCGAGAATATGGACACAGCTCTCACTCCGGTTATAAAAGAGCTGGATCGCTCGTAGCAACGGCCCCGGTACCCCATACTCCCATAGTACCCGCCACAGGACTCTCAGGGGGACACGGTCGTAGGCCTTATCCAAGTCCACAAAACACATGTAGACTGGATGGGCAAACTCGCATGTAACCAAAGAAACAAACAAAAGACAGCCATGCTCCAGTCAGAGAGATAGAGTGGGTGGAGCCTCCCAAGGCTTTGATAGACAGCCAGAGACCAATGAGGGAAAGGAGGGAGGGGGAGGGGCTTCTGGTCTCCTGCAATACAGAACAGCAGCACCAGCTTTGGGGCATAACGGTGCTGGCCCCGTGTGTGGGTGTGGTGTGGTGCGTGTGCGGTGCCTAAGGGTATATGTGTGTGTGGTAGCTGAGGGTGTGTGTGTGTGTGTTTGTGTGTTTGTGTGTGGTGGTTAAGGGCGTGTGTGTGTGTGGTGGCTGAGGGTGTGTGTGTGTGTGTGTGTGTTTGATGGCTGGGGGTATCTGTTTGTGTGTGTGTGTGCGTGCGTGCGTGCGTGTGTGTGTTTGATGGCTGGGGGTGTGTGTGTGTGTGTATGTGTGTGGTGTGACAAGTGCCACCCCCACACACGCAAACCCCTCACTGACACCTGCTCAAGACGTCTAAGATCGCCAATAGTTTACAATGGTGACACAGTCGTGACACACGTGACAAGCACCCGACATGCACGAGATGTGCACATGTAGTTGAAATAACGTGTGCATTACCTGTGCACGTATCGTGCATGTCGCGTGCGCGTTGCTTGAGGCACATGTGGTACATATCCACAGATAAGTGTCTGCGTGTTCGCCCGCAAATGTGTAACGTCTGCATAGCTACATATGCACAACAGTGTGTATGTCTGTATGCCTCAACCTTTGTCTTTTCCCAATGCAATAGTTGTGACTAAATATTGCCATCTAGGATAATCCCATTCCTTCATGCTAAAATGTTTTGAGGTGTTTTCAAGTGACTCCAAAACTGAAATGGGCCCAATCTGTTTTGTACAAAATTAGGCCTATATGCCTAATTTTTTTGAAAAGTGAAAAATATGGGAGATGTTCGGGAAACTATTTAACGGTATATGCAGTGGAAGAGAATCCCCAAAAAACGTGAGGGTTGACAGTTAGCCAAGACTATGTTATATAGGCTTGTTTGGCTGGTGAAAATTAGTCCAGATATCCTATAGGCTACTTATTGTAGGCAATTTTTTTTATAACCAGCATGGAAATAAAATAAATCAAGGTCCGCAGCTCTCTCTTGTCGGGCGAAGTAGAACAGTCAATTGAACACTCTTTCATTTCATTTAATCAAATAGCCTGCAATGTTTATTAATTTGATGGGAAAGAAAGAATATATCTCTGCTGTGGCAAAGCCTATATGCACGGGCCTGAGATTTTTCAATATACACAGGATAAGATGTTATTATATCCATTATGCCATATTCCAAGATGAGCACTGCAAAAGACAATATTTTAGAATGGACTTGGGTTGAGAGCAGATATGTCATTGGGGTTTTCAAGTGGGCACCCTCCATCCCAGATGTTTCGTTAATTTGAGCCCACGACACCTCCAGAAGGTTTAACGGTGAGCAATGACGTCTCAGAGCCACCCCACTCTATATCCGCTCTCGGCACGGCCAGATATGAATGTTTAAAATATATTTTTTTATTTTTTATATATATTTTTTATTTTTAACTGAGAGATACCCCTATACCTGTCCCTAATTCCTATTCCTGCAGGCTTTCAATGCCAACTCTGCAGGGATACTTACCACCTGAAAAGAAGATTATCTTTCCCTACTCTGTTCCTGCAGGCTTTGATAAATGACACTCTGCAGGAAAGACTTACCTTTTGTACCTTTGTCCTGAGATTAAACCACTTCTTGGTTTTTCAGCATGATGTTCTTTATTTTTGTGCCCATATAGGATCCTTCCTTTTCAGCCACAGCCACTGGCTTCTTCTTTCTGCTATATCTGATATAGCTTTAATGGTCTGGCGCAAATCTTTGCAGCAGATCCCCAACTCCTTAAGTAGTTTGGTTGTTGATATTGCCACAAATCCACGGCATACAACTTCCACAGGGCACACCTTTGTTCTCCAACCTCGCTGTTCTGCCTCAGCTGCTAATTCGCTATAACGGAGTTTCTTTCTTTCGTAAGCCTCATCTATTACTTCTTCCCACGGGACTGTTAGCTCATAACTGAAATGCATAGCAAATCCAGACAACACAACGGAGGGTCCTTTGTTCTTGTGTTATCCTTTTTGGTGTCCTCTGGAAATATTGCCCTTGTGTTTTTTTAGGCTGTTTGCAACGCCTATCTGTAATGTGTTGTGTTTTTGTATTTGCAGCGTGTTTCTTTAATGTGTTGATGTCTGAATTTGTAGCGGCGTTTACTAAATGCTGCCTATGTGTTATCAAATTGACGTAGACGTTTTCTTAATTTGATTGTGCATATGTTTGCATGTGTTTTCTGAAGTTGAGGTGCGTTGGCCTCTGAGGGCCATCGCAGGATATTGGAAGTACACATGCTTTTTCAGTTCTAACCTACCTCCAGTGACTCAATAAACTGAGTTGAACTATTCTTCAGTTTGGTTAGTCATTGGATGAGGAGTTGTCTGCCAACTTATGCAGGGCGCATAAGGGTGACAATTTAATTATCGAGGTGTATGCAGGATGTTAACTTCAAATCGAAGACTGAGGGTGAGCTGTTCTATGAAACAAGCTAAAACAAAGTCCAGTGTAGGAGAATTCCACACACAACAACGATAAAACAAGCGAGGCTGTTGTGCCGAAATTTGAAAGGCTGCCGACATTTGATTTGAACACAAATTCAATTATACAAATGTGTGAAACAACCTTTAACATTTCAAAGCCCACACTGAAATATTACCTCACAGCTGACATTTTCTTTTTCGCTTATTTGAAAACAAACATGCGCGCGGTAACAACATTTAGACCAAGTAAATTGATCCGACATAAACTTCGGACACTGCCATCGGTAAATGTCATCTTATTTGCCGATAGGCCAATGGCAGTCAACAACGTCAACATCGGCCGATACTGATGTACGGCCGATACATCGGTGCATCCCTGGCATAAAGACAAGGTACACTAAACACTAAACTATTCTAGTATAGCTAAGGCATAGTGAGCTGATCAACATGAAATAATTAATAAAAATAAATAAATAAATGTGAAATTGTGGAAGGCTCCTGCACTCAGTGTCTTTATCAACCCTATAATGGTATTGGTATTTTAATTACATTTAAAATGGATAGTGTTTAGACAAGACAATGATAAAACTTGAATGATTGATTCAAATGACTAATTATCTCCTTTTAATAAAGTTATTTTCTAATTTACAGTGCTAACGGTTTTAGGTTCATCCATTGATGATGTAGAGGGAGCGTCAGTGGCATCACAGCAATGACCATTTTCACCTACTAGTGAGTGTGTTGGTGCACTCACCATAGTGAACTCAATATCTAATTGTTTCTCCTTCACGTTCTATAAGCCTATACATTGATGACTTGGCTTCTATGAAGTCACGGCTGCACAACATTTTAGAGAAGAAACATTTTTGTTACTGTTTGAAAAGTGTTTGTTATTATAACAATTATTATATTATTGTTATTATTATGTTTTTATTACCTGCTGTATTATCCATATTTGATCTGAAATCAATAAAGACACAAAGATTGTAAATGGAATTCATAAGTGTTCATGGCTCCCAAATGGGCTCCAAAACCACAATTTTGCACAAGGACCCAAAACAGTCTGCGCTCAGCCCTGCTTGGGGGTAGTTTTAATCTTAAACACCTTGTTCAAATTATACATTCAGGAACATTTGTAGACCTGGTGCATACATATAGAAATGTGGCTCTAATTAAGGTTGTACACTATTTATCTCTCTTCTTTTCATACTGCACATAATTGACTGCATCTTCTTCAAAGTATGAACATATGGTAGAAATGAATCATCATGTAGAGACAGCAGTGCCATAGAGAGTTGAATATGTGCACTTAAGGACAGTCTGGGAAATCTGAAAGCATTTTTTGCTATTCCAAGTCCACCTGTGCGCCCTTTGAGCGCAACCGCGACTGTAGTCTTCTCTCAGCCTGAATGGGTCGATCATAGTAAGATATCTGTTCTTGCGTGCCATACTAGATTCAGTTGTTCGTGCAGCGTCCGCTTTGAAGTGTTGTTCAACAGAAATGCATACCCAAGAGATGGAGCGCCAACACTTTCAGCAAAGAATCAGATGCTGGGCATCTTTGTACCTTACGGGTCTGAGTGTTAGTCTGCCGTTTGTAGTCTAAGTTTAAATTCAACTACAGTGTATTCAAGCGGCCAGCATAATTTGTTCCTTCAGATAATGAGGTACGGAGTGGTTGTTCTTCTTGCGGGGTTTTCGGGATTGCTTTGTTTTAGTTTGTTGGCCGTTGCAATCGGAAGTGATCATTGGTACATCATCGATGTGAACAAACCGAACCATACAGGGGAACTCAACTCACATTCTGGACTTTGGAGGATATACGAAGGTAAGCGTTTGAAATTGACACATTTTTAAATTGTATTAACTTATTTGTAGAAGTTTTGGTTGGAATTCCTCTGTACTAAACCTGAGCCTCTAGGCTTAGGTTACCTGTAGCTGCCGCAGCTTGACGCTGTTGATTGAAATCATGTAGAAATAATAAATTAAATAGCAAGCTTTATTATCTCGTTGAACTTTGCTGTAATTCACAAGGACGGTTTACTGCAACCAGGGGCGACCTGCTTGAAAATATGTATATGTTAGATATGTTAGCCCACACCTAAGCTTCATATAAACGACTATCTTTAGTAACACGTTTCGCCAACCTAATTTTCAAGATGTACTGATGTAATATTGCCAAATTGACACGCTTTGTACGAATCGTGAAATACCGGAATAGATTAAGTTGGTGAATAAATAATGAGGATAATTCTGATGATGACTACAGTATATGACAACTGTGTGGGGGGATCGCGGGTTGTTGCCGAGGAGGGGTGAAAATATCATGAAAGTATAATATATCTTGATTGCTGCAGAACCGCAAATACCCCCCCATCCCCCCATCCCTTGCGCGCACACACACACACACACACACGCACACACACACACTACTGTCTGCAGGCATACAACACCTGCAGACATGGTTGGGAACCGAAATGGCACTCGGTATTGATCATCCTAAGGCACAGTGCAAAATGTGCAATTAGGATACATCATTTGCAGAGTGGGTCAAATCAGTGTTAATAAGTTGTTCTTTCAAGCTGCAATTCTAAAGCTGTGCAAAATGCGTTGTTAAACATATCTTCAGAATGACTAAAAGCTAGATGTGAAGTGCACCAGTGTGCCACCCAGTGTGTCTGGTGTCAGTTCTGGGTTATTTTCATAATGCAGTGTGGATTTTATTTTATTTTATCGGTAGGCTAGTAGTTACTAATCCAATCAACATTCCTTTTGACTCGTTTTCCTGATCCTCCCCATATTTTACCCACTGCCCTTTTAGGGTCTAATGGCACCTCAACTCTCATCCCTTCCTTTGGAGCGGACACTTCCTCATTATCGGAGATTGACAGGCATCTTCTTAGTGAGTAATTCTGATTGTTTTTTTTCCGCCTCAGCGTGTTCCTGTAGTCGATGGAATGGAATTGACCTCTTGGTTCACTACTTAGAGCAATTTAAAGTGTTGGCTGCAGATGGTTACTCCCACCATGCATGTGTGTTCGGTGTTTCTTCAGGCTTACACAAGTGGGTGGTCATATTGCTGCCCCTCAGTCTGGTCTTGGTGGTGTTGGGTTGGATCTTTGGCCTGGTAAGCTCTCTGGCCCAGAGTCCAACTCTGCTCACTGGCTCGGCGTCGTATTTCCTTCTTTGCAGTGAGTATTATAACCTCCTTTTATACTAGAACTATTCGCCCACGCAAATAGTGACTTGTGTTCATGCGGTGCACTGTTTAACATGGAGGCGAATCCTCATCCAAGTATCTGAGGGAGAAGCAAACATGTGAGCGAGTGTGGGTGTCTGCCTGAAAACATACAGCATATTGAGTAGAGAACTGAATGTGCGTCGTTGTATTTGCGTCTGATTAATCAATTGTATGCTTCACTGAGTCCAAGTTTCAAAGATGAATTTTCATTGCAAGCAGTAAGTAACCTTATCTCCAGTCGCTTAAGAGACTGCTAGCACAGCCAGAAAAGTATTAAATAAAAGATTCTGTTTAGGTGGTTTGGTTTAATACATTTTTTAAAAATAAATAGCAAGTGTTAATGCACTTTATAAAACCTTTGAATTGAGATGAATATTATTTAAATATAAATGAAAGCTTAATAGTGCTTTTTTTGCATTGATAGCAGGCTTCTTTTGGTCTGTTACAAGTATTGTACAAGTATTCCCTTATTTACATCTCAGAATGCAACCTCTCCCTTTTTTGACCACCAGCACAGAATTTGATTGTCTTATCAACTTGGCTGAGAAGGGTTCAGCTGCAGAACAGTTTGAATAAACGGGAAAATCCATCAAATATTACATTTGATTAGGTTTGGTTTTATGGCTAACCCAAAAGATCAGAATCTCATCTCAGTTGAGTTAGAAATTATATTCGAGGGAAAAAGAAATGGATGAATTCATCTCTCAGATTTTTAAAGTACAACTTCGTCCCACATTATTATTGTGACAACAGAAATAGCTCCGAGCACTTCCCGCGTTTAAAGGTCAGGCCATTTCAAACAGGTAAATGAAAACTAAAAGCACATAAAAAAACAAGTAAAAAGACAAACCTCGATTCCCCAACAGAAAATAATTGCTTAGTGTGAACACAACAAGCCGCTGACTTCAATATTACCTTATCGTTTCCCTTAGAGCCTACTCTCTCTATCCCCGGCTTCGTCTACTTATCCCTCTCCCTCCATTTGTCTAAGCCCCTATAGAAGCAAGAAACCACAAGGCATTGTCATTTGTTACTGTGAAATGTATTACATTAAAGTAATACAATCATGAAAACCGTGCCTTATAGGAAGACCTTAATGGTCTTAACATGTTTGAATTAAAGCTCTATGGCGGTGGTGGCGATAAGGATTTTTATTATGACAATAAGGATGATTACAAGTGTATACCCTGGAAACAACATTAGCATTGTGTATTGACAGGCCCCCTGCCCCATTGTAATTCAAAGGAACAGGCTGTTTAGTTTCCTCAAGCTTTCTGATCTTGTATTCTGATCTTCTGCAACATGAACATTTTGAAACAGCACTTTAATTATCCCACACGCAATTAGCTGTGACTGAGGGAACCATGAAATCAGATCAAGTCTGGAATTCAAATGGGTGTTTAAAATGTCTTTCTGGTAGAGACCACATGTGTTTTTGCCTTGTGTTTACTAGTTTTTTTTACCAGTGGCTACACATTGTTAATATGCAAATACCTACTAATTGTGAAGATGTGAGAAAGACCTGGAAAAGAAAAATGGCTATTGATTAGCTTTGCTAATCTGACTGACCAAGTTATTTTCAGGATATTAGAGGGTAGCAAGCGAAGGCATGTTTATATGTCAGTCTGTCACATCATCTACGTAGGTATGCTTTTACTCTGTACCTACTGATACCTGATCATTTACAACGGTTTTAATAATCGGAAGTTTAAATAATTACTCATCAAATAAAACTTGCGAATTGTACTAATCCTGAAACAGAAAAAGAATAAGTAATCTAATTTGTTACTTTTTTGGTCACACTTCAAAAAGCTAAACTGTTATTGAAATCTAACATTGTGGAAGCAGTAGCTGATTGTTTTTACATGATAAGTAGATGGTTTTATATGTTTAAGAACTATTCTGTTAATGTACAGTACACAGTTTAACTTAGCTGTTTTCCAAGTCCCTGTGGAAAACTGTAGATGCTTGGGATTTTTTTCAGCATCCGAAAAGCATGCTTGTCGCACGATTATATAGTGTGGAATTGGATTCCCTGGTGTTAAAGTGGGCCCATGTTGTTTTTCACAGTTACGGATTCAGAAAATCTCTGTGTAATATCTCCGCTTTTATCCACCTTGGTGCCTTAAACAAAAGGTCATGGAGCTGGTCATTAGTAGGTTGTTTCAGAAACGCTGAACTGCATTATTTCCTGCTGGGTGACCTGTGTCCAGTAAAACTGCAGTGGTGATGTAGCCCTCTCCTCCCCACTCCCCACCTGTTTCTCTGTGCTCACAAACTAGAGAGCCACTCCACTTTCTCCATTGTGAGTCACAGTCTCTTATTTAACGGTTTCAGAGTTTTTTAGGAGGTAGAAGAATTGTCAGTGTTCAGTCCTCTAATAGTCAGTGTGAATCCTCTAATAGCCTCTCGAGGAATACTATGCTGTTAAATCCACAATGTGTAGCTCAATAGGAAAGGCTAGCTATTTCCCCCTCTTACAGTTGCGTAACATAATCATATCAAAGTATGGTGATTCTTAAACATCTTAAAATGAACAAACAAAACCATAGGAATCCTTAGGTAACATGCTATGGTCAATAAATCCTATAACAGCAAATAACAAACTTTTGATTTGACTACATTTGAGTTGATAGTTTCTCCCATCGCGTCCACAGGTCTGTTCACTCTCTCCGGGGTGAGCATCTACATCGGCTACAGCCATAAGGCCTGGGAGGAGTTCCAAAAGGTGGTTTCCCCCGAGGAGCTGGCCTACGTGGACATCTCCTTCGGCTGGTCCCTGGCCATAGCCTGGCTCTCCTTCGGCTTGGAAGTGTCCACCGGCCTGCTGCTGCTGCTGGCAGCCGGGGTCGGCCAGCTCAAGGGACACCATGAGTCTGGGGTAATCGTCACACTGACCTAAGGAGCGTCTTTTGTTGTTCTGCTATAGGTTATACGTTCTGTATATGTTGTGACAGTGAAAAAATTATTTGACCTGAAAGCTGCGGTCCATATCTCCATAAGGACTAGAGAAAATGTGCACGAACGATAACAACGATGATTATGGGAACTATAAATATTTACAGAGCATCGGTATGAGCAGGTCCAAAAATAGCTGACAGCCCATCACTAGGGTCAACATGTTGATGTTTCATAAGCATACAAGTAGATACGCACAAACAACTTACAATCTACTCTTGTGTACCCCGCTTCCCTCTCTGTAATTACTCTTAATCACAATACGTCACTGGCTTGTTTGTTCAGACAGTACCGTTTATATGTAATATTAAATTTTTTTGTGGTTGTTGTTGATAATGCTCTACACCATGCCATCGCTAACTCTGATCAAAGGGTTTCGGTGTTATGACTTGCTAATGCAGCATTTACTATTCCACTGCGCTGTTTTAGAATGGATGTATTTTCATTATTACGCACATGGAGCTAGATCTCGGGGGAAATGGCTTCCAGTGGAGCTAAAGTAAAGGCGACACAATTGTAATGGCCAATGGCCAAGGAGTAATGAGTTTTGTGAATGTTTTGTAGTGAACGTGTGAGACAAGTCTGTAGTTGTGTTTGTTTCATTTTGGTAAAATTTTGTTCTTCTATCTGTCATGATTAAACTGTTATAAGGGCTGAAGATGTAATCTTTCTTATGTGCGCCATACTTACACTCCATACACTCAAAATTGCTCAACATTTTGGTGTTTTATTGCGGATTGAGGACTGTTTGGAGTCAGAAATACAAATGAATGGTTATTAGAAAAAATCCCCAAATGTCACAGTGCGCTATGCAGTTTCACAAAGCTGCTTACTTAATATACAAAACATCTGAAGTCTTGTTAACTTTCAAAAGAGCGAAATGAAAGATATTGCAAAATAGATCTATGCATACAATATAACCAAACACACGAGTCAACAGTTTAAAATGTTCATCTTGCTTTATGTCTGGAACCCAGTGCTCTGGAGTAGGTCCAAGCAAGGCAACATGGGTAATTATTCTATTTGCACATCTTTCAAAGCCACAGCCGGAAGAATACGTGATGACGGCCAATTTTACTAGTGTCTCCAATGGTTGCTGTGGGAAATAAAATACCTTTGATAAGTTAGTAAGTTCAATTAACTTTATTTATTTCCATGCAATATAATGAAAATTTTGTGTGATGTTAGGTTCAATTGATTGATGTTTGTTCTTTAGTTATTGCCTATTTTCACAAAAATTCACAAATAGGATACGTATATGGACATACTACGAAATATTAATGCACACTCTACAATAGTTATGTGGTGCAAGTGACCATTATGTAGAAACAAAAATAAATGACAGTGACAAGGAAATTAAACAAAAAATAGGCTGAATGTTCTATTCTGAACCCCATGACTGTTTTTTAGGTGAATTGTTATGTAACATATTTGAATTATCTCTCCAAGACTGACCAATCGTTTGCCTACACATAAACAGAATTGTCGTTTTCCGAAGAAAAGTAGTTACCTCATTTCCATAGCTGTACAGTCATGTGCGATGATCAGACATTTAAATGCTAACACCCACCCCCTGATTTCTTCCTCTGAAAAAGTCAAATCACTGCTACATTGTGGCACAGATCGCTTGACGAATCTGGCTATATAATTACAAGCACTCAAAACAAATGTGGCTACTCAATCTATGCACCAAACTGTTCAATCTGTGGTGTTATATCTGATGGCCTACGTATTTACCGGAGCTAAGTACTTTCCAGGTCAATAGTGCAACAGTAGGCATACATTTTGAAATTGACTTATTGTAGCTGAGTCAAACCCTATGACCCTGACCATCAAGACAATTCCAGATGTATTACATTTGCTCTGATGTTGGCATTTGCAAGTGCTAGTGCAGCCATTTGTTACAAATGATAAACCTGTGTTATTCGGGTTCTAACTGAACGTGTTAGGGCAGCCTTGTTATCTGTTCTTCCTAAAGATATTTCACTCGGACGTGTTGCCACAGTGTAATTGATTTATAGAAAAGCCCCTCGTATTTCCTTTTCAAGAGGTTCATCATCCTATGTGACCACTACACATCCTATATGTAGCTCAGCGTCTGTACCGTTATGCCTATTGTACGCTCTAGGACCCTTCCAACCGGTGCTGTGCAAAACAACAACACCTCAACGTGCCGAGCGCTGGACAGGAACGGTGGAAAACGTGGCGTAGATCTTGATCAAAATGGACATTAGGAGCTACAAGAGATGCGGGGGCAGCGGTGGAGTATTGAGCCTCCACCGTAAATCCAAGCTGTGGACGCTTCTGCCCACTCAGCTGTCTCTGGTGTCAAGCAGCCTCTATTCCCAGTAACTGAGAGATGGCAAGGAAGACCGTGATTGCCTGACCAAGGCCTTGCGGTAGGCTCTGGCAACCCTGCTACTATAGATTGGGCCCGCCGAAATCCCATTAAACTTTTACAGAGCGTAATATTTCAGCCCTCTCTAGCTGCATAATAAAACCGGAGCCTGTGGCAAGTCATAAATCTCTTAAGGCTCTACCCTTGCGGGATTTTGTCAGTGCAGTCATTTTTACTTGCTGTTTGCAAAGAACAGTTCTTGATGACATGCTGGGCAACCTAGTGAAAATGACTTTTTTCTGCTACTGAATGACCCCTTCGGTAACGTCCCACTCCTCCTGTAAAGTAAAATACAATTCTTTAGAGGTTGTCTCTCACTCAGTGGTAATGTGTGACATCTGTCACTGCCTAGTCACTTCTGCAGAATTGATCGGAGGGTGTAACAGTTTCATCATTTGTACTTGGCTAACACGCCTTTTCTCCTTAGGCAAGTTTGAACAAGGAATTTCCAATTGCTCTTTTGACTGTGAAAAGTTCCATCATAGTGCAGCCTGCTTTACCTCCAATTATACACTGTTTACACGCATACACATGCTGCTGTATTTGTTAACACCAACTAATTAAACGTAAATGAGTGTTTTCTTCACTTATTCTACCTCAATGTTTTTTTTATGTTTGGGAAAACCACATAAACCACATCAACTTTTCCTCTTGCAATCAATAAATACATCTAGTTTGTAACAAAGCAACAAGACCAGGGGCACATACTGTATACATCACATTCTTGGAAAGGTTTAACTTCAATGAATATGTACACAGCAAAATGGTCAGTGTTATATTAACATCCCTTAAGTTTCAATGTTTCCAAAACATTCGCGGTAAGACCTGTTGTTGCAAGGCTGCCTACCCGACACACGATACAATTATGGTTCCGCCTGTTTCAATAAAAACAACGTATCGCTTTTACATTTTATATTCTACACGTGTAAATTACAGAAGATACAACATGTAAATATCACAGCTTTGGAGTTTTTCTAAGGTGTATTTTGTCACTTTTATCCAAGCCATGCTAGCAGGCCTTACAGCCGTTGCTGCTAAGCTAGGATACATTTACCTACCTACTTACCTATATAACTTATTATTGGACGTACAATCATAACATTGATGTAGATCATCTCGTCTGACTATTGGTGAGTAGGAACATATCTTCCAAAAAGTTGAACAACCTCTTTAACAGTGGGAAATGCATAAAATTACCTGTGTTAAATTTAAAGATTGATCTTATTTTAACACTTAGTGGTACTGAAATAGCACTGTCAGTGTTGCGCAGGAGCTAGTATTGGTGTTAAATCTGAGCATATTTAACACTGTAAAGTCTGGACTCATACACTTGGGATGTTAACTTAACACTCTGGGTAGAGATCACAGGGGAATAATACCTTTTCCACCACTCTTCTCACCCCTTCAGGCAAAATGTATTTTCCCTATTTACGTCAGCAACTTTCATCTCTGGTTCTCAGAACACTTCTCTATTACGGGGACCGTTCTTGTTCTGTGATTCAAACGGATGTAGCTCATTCTTCAAGCTGAAGTGGTGTCATATACACCAAGCAGGGGTATGCTTAGATCCATAACACTTATGTTACTTCCAGCTATAGAGCAGGCAGACGTTTAGAGTCTCCCAGGTGCAAAGGGAGAAAAAAGGTTACACTGCGTAAGCACACACACACACACACACACACCAGTCGCACAAGAAACTCACAGCCCAATCGAACAGTTATTTTGCAATGAGGTAGTTCAGGAATACTTGCCGACCCACCTGATTTTCCCGGGAGACTCCCGGTTTCATTGCCACAATTCTCTATCATTAAAATGTTTTTGTGTAGAGGACCGCCAGACCCCTGCTATTGTTTGGAAATCCTTTTTTGACGTTTTGAAGAAGGCAAGTATGAGTGAAGGTGAGCTCACCTCAGTGTATGGTCCCAAGTCTATCCCATCTTCCCTCCCAAGAGGAACTTGTGTTATCTTGTACCCCCTGCTTTTGAGGGAATGCCCCCCTTTGAGTATTGCTGGTAGGGAACTTTTGAAATAAAAGAAGATCCAACTACGGCAATAGAAATTAAATTTCCAGTTCGAAACCATAAAAGCGGTCGCTGTCTAAATAGGAGTTAATTGTTGTGGTGTTCCATTGCCCAGTGGGCCCTGCTGGTGCGATGGGCATACAGACAGAGACAATTACTAGGCTGAGAAAACATGCAGGGCAGACCCACATGCACAGGCACCGAAACAGATAGACACACTGCCACATACACTGACAGACACACACACACACACAGACCCATAAACACAGATACACAGACCACAAAAAAACTCTGACGAGCACACTGCCACATACACATAAACAGACACACAAACAGGCACCCAAACGCACCTACATAAACAGTGTTACAAAAATGGGCTGTTATCTAAGCTAACCCTCTTAACATTTGTTTTGTCATCGGCAAGCTGTTGTTTTTTTGTGCGACGTCTTGTCTAAGCCTTTCTGTGACATCTTTATTTCTCTCCATCACATTGTAACACACAAAAGGCCCACTTCAGAATATTACTAGCATATTCTCAGTCTTATAAAGCTGTAGAAAAGGTAGCAACTAATTGGTGATGGGACTGGATCGATTAGCTTTCAGTGTGATGAAGGCATTGTATCTCCTTCAAGAAAAAAACTCTTCTTTGGCATTATTATATAGGTCGACCAACAGAGAGAGCAGTGAACACAAATAGTACGTGCAGTATGTTTTTTCTTATTCTGAGCAGCGCTGGTGCTTTTTTTGCCTCTCGAAATACTGGCTTACACTGACATGGAAGCCGTTTGAAATGTCCTACTGGATTGTGAAGGCTTTCAAGGTTTTTGTTTGAATTTGAAATGTCCTACTGGATTGTGAAGGCTTTCAAGGTTTCTGTTTGAATGACAAAAAGAAAGCGGTGTGAGGAGAGCCCTTGTTTTCGTTGTGATTCTCCTGTGGGATGTTTGGCTTTTGCTCTGCCATGCAGCTGTGAATCGATTACAACACACAGTCAGTCTTTAGTCAACAACCCAGTGGCACGACTTCGATTTTGTTAAACCTTCTGGTGAATTCTGTGAAAGTATTTATGTACAAAAAAAAACCCAAAAATTATTCATTAAGTGATAATGGACAACTTGGCACTTGATACCTTAACCTTTGAAGTTTTTCGTTCCCCTGGAGAATAATAACTCATGGGGATTAGATCAAATGTGCATACAGTATTAAGGAGGTCACTTCGTCCACCAGATGTCCCTGTGCAACCACACTTGGTGCTTTCGTCAGTGCCAGTATCTGCCTGCTCATTGACGAACACCGTCCCGTAGAGACTTGGGGTTGTCCCCAGCTTGTCACCATGCATCCTAAATATAATCATTCGTTTGTTTTATCCCTTGTTCTTGTCTGTTTTTAACTAACACTGGCCGCATGGAATTATCATGAAAATTTACGATTCAAGTAAATGGCAAACTGGATTGCTAATTAACAGTTCGTTTATGTAAAGGTTTGAGCTGTTTTGCCGTTTGTGAGGGTTGATGGTTCTCACCCTGCTGGGGTGTCTGTGGCTCAGGAGGTAGAGTGGGTCGTCCACTGATCTCTCCCTCCTATCCCTGTGCCCTTGAGCAAGACAATGGACCCCCGAGGGCCTCCCTATGGGCAGGCAAGCGCCTCGCACGGCAGCTCTGCCACCATTGGTGTGTGTGTGTGTGTGTGTGTGTGTGTGTGTGTGTGTGTGTGTGTGAACGGGTGAGACGAGAGGCAACATTGTAAAGCGCTTTGTTCCATCGCGGTTGAAACGTGCTATATACAAGCAGTCCGTTTACCATCTCAACCATTCACACAACAACAACAACAACAATTAAAAGCCCTCGTCTTGTTCCTGTTCTGCATCTGTCTGCTATGATTGATGTATTGTCTTTGCCTCTCGGCCGGTCTGTAAAGCTTGAGGCTGTTACTCCCTCCTTTCCATTGTCCCTCCGTGCGCCTGTCTGTCTGGCTCGTCGTTGCCACGCACGTCAGGGCGGGGAGACCAGGGGGCACAGCTGGCTTTCTACTTCCAGTAAAGACTGGCAGGTGGGCGGGGGGGGGGGGGGGGGCTGGTTGGCGACTGTATTTAAGGTCCCGGCGCCAGCGTACC
>JAVQIZ010009831.1:0-15539 GCA_036023535.2 Galaxias brevipinnis | reverse complement strand
CTGAGGTGAGTGTCACTGCTTCCAAAGCGAGAGCAGGCACTATGACACGTAACGTTAAGTTTTCCTAATGCTATCGAATCAATCATATAATATATATTTACCGTTACCTTGGCAGACAGAGTTTTTTAGCTAGATTTGGAGCTCTCACACGGTTACGCGTTAGCTTGTTCAAATTATACTGTAATGGCCTGGTATTTGCTACAAATTGTGCGGACATACACAGACTCAGAGCAGGAAAAAATCAACATCAAATAAGAAAGATGCAAGAAGACAAGGGGAATTTGTATGAAGTGAATGGTTAAAAAGTAAAACAATCAATTCCTTGAGACAGCAACTTATAGGTGGGCTTTCCTGTAGCATATACTATCAAATACAGCTGGAAATTGAGCCTCCCCTCCAAATGGGCTACCTCAATTGAATAGTATGAGGCAGCCCATTTTGACAGGGAGAAATTACTGCTCATGCGCTATGCTGTTTTGAACTAAATGCATACTTTTTGAACACTTTAAAGCATTGTCGGTGAAAGCCAGACCTTGTTGAAAATAAAACCAAACGGTAGTACTTTATCGTCATATGTGTCCACCATTATATTATGATGAAGAGGCACTACCTATCTAGCGGCAATAAGCTCCCTTGTCAACAAACAGGGTTTGGACCGCAGTCTGCTTGTGCTGCAGGGGTTGGTTCTGCGCGCTATGGCGGTCAGTTGAATAACTGCGATGCATCACATCACATTTGCGCAGGGAAATGCATTTCTAGTTGTAATTATTTTTATACTAAGGCAGACTTGTGCTGCCAGCCATACATCCAAGCGACATGCAAATCAGTTTAAATGTTACACGTTTGAAAGATATATATGTATAATTGTCAACAGCCTCAAATTCCTTATACACAATATTAGTAATACAATTAATGTATTTTACCATTTATCTCATCTCTTACTGCCAGGTCGTCTGCCCTTTCATTTAGCCAGAGGGATTGAGAGGCATTACTGTTGCATCTGGCGTTGGCGCTCGGGGTTAAGTCTGCCTAAATGCTTACTCAAGCAGATCAGATAGGAATCGGTGTTTCAAAGTTTTCACATCTCTACCTTGTTAATCAATGGCTTTATTCTGCCTAGAGAAGTGTTAAAACATAAATGTATTAAACTAATCAAATAATTTATTCACGCCTGCACAGCTTTACTTTTTGATCAGATCCAAATCATTAAAATTATTACACTTTTTTTATAGAGATGTTACGAGCACAAGCAATACAGAAATGGCCTCAAGTTCTGCAAACAGATCCTCTCCAATCCAAAGTTTGCAGAGCATGGAGGTAAGAGCAGCTACATATTTTTCAATTTAGTTTTAGGCTGTGGTGAAATTGCATTTAGGAGTACAAGACCCTGTCCCACACTTATTTTTCCCTCTCAGAAACTCTTGCAATGAAGGGATTAACCCTGAACTGTCTGGGCAAGAAGGAAGATGCCTACGACTTGGTGAGACGTGGCCTGCGCAATGACCTCAAGAGCCATGTCTGTATCCTGACTTCTACCATCTAACCATCTACAAAGCAATTCCACTGTCTTCTCCCTTTGTTAACTTGGAAAGCATAGCAGAGAATTCCTTCCAGCATTGTTAGAAACTGGTTTTCTCTGATTTCACATTTGGCAGTTCTTAAACATGCAGAGTGTTTCAGACAAGGGCAGAATACATTTTAGGATGATTATTTGTCTACCATAGGTGTTTCTGTGTATTTGTTTCCTTTAACCTTTCACCTTCTAGGTTGGCATGTGTACGGTCTGCTGCAGCGCTCTGATAAGAAGTATGATGAGGCCATCAAGTGTTACCGCAATGCCCTTAAGTGGGACAAGGACAACCTGCAGATCCTCCGGGACCTATCCCTGCTGCAGATCCAGATGAGAGACCTGGAAGGATATAGGGTGAGATTGGGGTCCAGGTGCGGGGAGGTTGGAAGGATATGGAAAATGCAAGGACTTAAAGGATAGAACAATGTTGGTAGGGGGCATAGAACCCACTTTCACATCTGGGCAATGCCCCTGTTACAGACCTCGAGGGATGCGAGGTGCGGACAGATTGAGATGGATGTATGGATAGATCCAAGATGAGGAGCATACAGACACACATGGCCCTTTTTTTGAGTAAGAAATGCCTAAAACAAGGCATAATACGAAGCTTTCAATTAGTGTCATTGCGATGGCAAACAGAAGAGCCATGCGCACTTCGCAATTATATTTCCATTAAGTGGAAAGTTGTACTTTGTCCATGGTCCACATCCGGTTTAGTTTCCTAGTAAAATTTTCAGGCTCGAGAGAATCTTAATTATTGGAGTGGGCAGCTCTGCTGGTTTTATTCTCAGAGAGCGATCAGTCCAAATTGTAGAACTATAGAATAAATTAGCCAACACTCCTTCTGTGTAATAAAATGGTATACCCCCACTCCCTTGATTAATACTTCTACTCTATGCGGTTTCGTTTTTAAATGTAAACCTAGCAGTTGTTAAAACCCCCTATTTTATGCCCCCAGGAGACACGTTACCAGCTTCTCCAGCTGCGCCCAGCACAGAGAGCCTCATGGATTGGCTATGCCGTAGCCTACCACCTTCTAGAGGACTTTGAGATGGCTGCCAAGATTGTCGAGGAGTTCCGCAAAACGCAACAGGTGAGATTCCCTTAGCATAATTTTTTTCTTTTTTTAAATAACTTATAGAACATTCCTATCTACACATTGTTTTTCAAAAGAGGGGACATAACTGTTTTTTTTCAATTTGATTAGTCACCTTTTTGGTATAAGTTCTTCTGATTTAACTGTGTTTTTTTAAACAGATGTCACCAGACAAGGTCGACTATGAGTACAGTGAGCTACTGCTGTACCAGAACCAGGTTCTGAGAGAGGCAGGACTCTACAAGGAGGCCCTTGAACACCTCACAAACTACGAGAAACAAATCTGTGACAAACTGGCTGTGGAAGAGACACGAGGTTGGTGTGTGTGCTCATTCATGCGTGTGTATTAGATCTAAGTATATAGGTGGTTGGTCCTTTATAGTCTATCATGCATTGATGCATATATCCTTATGACTTGAAAACAAAACAACCACCCGTAAACAAACATAAACACCTTGTTAACTAACAGAGATTGAGAATACTCTTAAGCTAGTTAAAGGAACGCTTTGGTCTTTTGGATGTTTTCACCTTTTCTTTGTGTTTTTTTTTTTACATCCATTGGGGCTTTTGATTAATTTAGTTTTTCTGTTTAGCCTCATGCCAACTATTTGACTTGAAACCTATGATCATGATTAACAATATACAATAATACTACTTCATTGGATTTAGTTTTGTTAGTGCTTTTCTCAGGACTCAAAGCACCTTACAAATGTGCCAATTAGGTACACAAAACAAACGGACTGTCACACGCAACAATCAGTCTGGGTCATACCACGGCAGCCAATTTGTGCCAGACTTGCTCACCCAACATATCACAACAGACTTTTGCACACACAGATCAGGCACACACACAGATAGACATAGACAGGCCGAATCTAGTTCTAATGGCAGTGCCTAGTCAGGGCACTGATAGGAGTATTAACTCATGTTTTTTGTAAGTGGGAGGAAACCGGAGCACCCGGTGGAAACCCACACAAACATGGGGAGAATTTCAATATACACAGGATAGGATGTTATAATATCCTTTATGCCATACTCCGAGATGAGCACTTCAAAAGACAATAGGTTAGAATAGACTTGGGTTGAGAGCAGATATGTCATTGGGGTTTTCAAGTGGGCACCCTCTATCCCGGATGTTTCGTTAATTTGAGCCCGCACCTCCAGGAGGCTTTCCAGTGAGCAATGACGTCTCAGAGCCACCCCCCTCTATATCCGCTCTTGGCCCGGCAACATATTAAGAAAAAAAAAAGTTGTTCATTAAACAGAGAGATCCCTATTACCTATTCCTGCAGGCACTTTCTGCCAACTCTGCAGGGATACTTACCACCTGAAAAGAAGATTATCGTTCCCTACTCTGTTCCTGCAGGCTTGATATATGACGCTCTGCAGGAAAGACTTACTTTTTATACCTTTGTCCTCTGAGATTGAACCACTTTTAACATTCAAACTCCACACAGAAAGTCCCTTGGGTCAGCTGGGGTGCAAACCAAGGACCTTCTTGATGTGAGGCAACAGTGCTAACCACTGAGCCACCGTGCTGCCATTAGCCTAGCTTTAGAGAAAAACAGCCCAGAATTGTATCCTATCATTTCCATGATGTATCAGTTAACCACGTTAGGTCTTTGGAAGTTGCAAGTATGCCTGTTTGTTGTGTACAACTACTATTTTTGCAAAGAAAGCTCTTAAATTAGTTAGTTTCATTGAACAAGTCACTATGCCCAGCATGTCTTTCTCTCTAGCTTAAATTGATGAGTCCACCACAGACAACATTGAAGATTACTTGAATAGAAAACCTCCACAGACCATTACTAATTGTTTCTGAAATGTTTGAAAGCTATTTTAGTGCTTCTTGGACTAGATCTGAGCCCAACAGCTTAGGTTTCTGATCAAACTTTCAACATGCGTGTGGAAACAATGTACCTTAACCTTGCTTCTTGACCTCCGTAACTGTGTTGGTGCCCATTAGGAGAGGTGCTACTGAAACTGGAGCGTCCCGAGGAGGCCCTGGAGGTGTACAGGAATCTCCAGGAGAGGAACCCAGAAAACTGGGCCTACTACCAGGGGCTAGAGAAAGCACTGAAGCCGGGTAAGCTTCAAGGGGTTTGAGACACCTTTAATCCCGATATAGCTCTGTTCTCACCATTATCATGTCGATCATTGTAGTAATTTCTTGATATTTTCCATGCTAAAATGTATAATGTTAGAGCCTTTTTCTTAAATGGATAAAATAAATGTTTCTTCTCCATCGACACACAATATCCCAGAATGACAAAGCATAAACAGGTTTGTAGAAATTTGTGCAAATATATTAAAAATAAAAAACTGATCATATTCATGCAAGTATTCTGACCTACGCAGTACTGTGTTGAGGCATCTTTTGCAGTGATTACTAGGATTGGGTACTGAACTCAGTACTATTAAGGGTACTTACCGAATTACGTCTACTACGGAGTACTGGTTTACGCAAAATCAATGAGTGCCAAGTTTCAGTACGTGCAGAGCACATGGTTGGCAAGATTACGTCACCCCCTATAACAAAACAGGATAGAGCCTCACTTAAAGATTCAAAAGACACTCCTGTTTGAGTAGCATTGAAGTCACAGTCAATCATGGGATAAATTCTGATCCACATAATGTGAGGCAGGGTAAGGAATATCCAAAGCCTTGAAGGTTGCTACAATTGGGGAGAAAATAATTTATTTATTTCTGACAGACAAACTATCAACAGGTTGAAAATGTAGAATTGTTGGCAACAATAAAACCATACATTTATAAGGACTATGGTTAGCTGCTCTTCAGATATCGTAGGTTAAATTGAGACAGCCACTTTAATACAGCTCTGGACCACATTCATAGCTCTGTTTTTCAGGCAAAAACATGACTGGCAATTTTTAAATGTAACTACACTGCTCAAAAAAAATTAAAGGTACACTTTTTAATCAGAGTATTGCATCAAATCAATTAAACTTCTGGGATAGTGATCTGGTCAGTTAAGTAGCAGAGGGGGTTGTTAATCAGTTTCAGCTGCTTTGGTGTTAATGAAATTAACAACAGGTGCACTAGAGGGGCAACGATGAGATGACCCCCACAACAGGAATGGTTTTCCAGGTGGAGGCCACTGACATTTTTTCCCTCCATCTTCTCTAACTGTTTTTCACTAGTTTTGCATTTGGCTAGGGTCAGTG
Source organism: Galaxias brevipinnis (assembly GCA_036023535.2). NCBI lineage: Eukaryota > Metazoa > Chordata > Actinopteri > Galaxiiformes > Galaxiidae > Galaxias > Galaxias brevipinnis. The sequence continues at coordinate 9,688 of JAVQIZ010009831.1, read as the reverse complement.
TCACTACTGGTAGCATGAGGCGGTACCTGGACCCTACAGAGGTTGCACAGGCAGTCCAACTCCTCCAGGGTGGCACATCAATACGTGCCATTACCAGAAGGTTTGCTGTCTCCCAGCACAGTCCCAAGAGCATGGAGGAGATTCCAGGAGACAGGCAGTTACTCGAGGAGAGCTGGACAGGCCTGTAGAAGGTCCTTAACCCATCAGCAGGACCGGTATCTGCTCCTTTGTGCAAGGAGGAACAGGATGAGCACTGCCAGAGCCCTACAAAATGACCTCGAGCAGGCCACTGGTGTGAATGTCTCTGACCAAACAATCAGAAACAGACTTCATGAGGGTGGCCTGAGGGCCCGACGTCCTCTAATGGGCACTGTGCTCACTGCCCGGCACCGTGGAGCTCGATTGGGATTTGCCATAGAACATCAGAATTGGCAGATCCGCCACTGGCGCTCTGTGCTTTTCACAGATGAGAGCAGGTTTATCTTGAGCACATGTGACAGACGTGAAAGGGTCAGGAGAAGCCGTGGAGAATGTTATTCTGCATGGAACATCGTTCAGCATGACCGGTTTGGTGGTGGGTCAGTAATTGTCTTGGGAGGCATATCCATGGAGGGACGCACAGACCTCTACAGGCTAGTCAACGGCACCCTGACTGCCATTAGGTATCGGGATGAAATCATTGGACCCATTGTCAGACCCTACGCTGGTGCAGTGGGTCCTGAGTTCCTTCTGGTGCACGACAATGCCCGGCCTCATGTGGCGAGAGTATGCAGGCAATTCCTAGAGGATGAAGGAATTGATACCATTGACTGGCCCCCACGCTCGCCTGACCTAAATCCAATGGAACACCTCTGGGACATTATGTTTCGGTCCATCCGACGCCGCCAGGTTGCACCTTAGACTGTCCAGGAGCTCAGTGATGCCCTGGTCCAGATCTGGGAGGAGATACCCCAGGACACCATCCGACGTCTCATTAGGAACATGCCCCGACGTTGTCAAGCATGCATACAAGCACGTGGGGGCAAAATACAGTACTGAGTACCATTTTGAGTTGCTGCAATGGAATTTCAGCAAAATGAACTAGCCTGCCGCATCATTTTTTCACTTAGATTTTCGGGGTGTCTTTGAATTCAACCCTCTGTAGGTTGATAATTTTTATTTCCATCAAACGATGTGGAATCCTTTCGTTCCAAACACATTACCCAGTCCATTTCAGTGTAGATATCCAGCATGCTTTTTCCCCCCCTTTCAGATCTGATGTGTTTTCAAAGTGTTCCTTTAATTTTCTTGAGCAGTGTACATGTTGTCATGGAAATTTTTTTTTATGAATAGCTAGTCATAGAACTTTGTTTAGTCATCAATGACAGGACTATGAGTCTTAAATTTAGCCTTTTTATGTATTGCATCTGATTTTACTACAGTTGCAGGACCATATCAACTTATCAACGTGTCCTGGAAAAGCCCAGACTCAGTCTCGTAACTCTTATGCACGATGTTGATCAATTTTTTGACACATTGCCAGTCTGAGTCGATTTGGCATATATTAACTCCGGTAGCCGCATGCTTCATTGACATTGACTTGACCAATGTTCGATCCGTTCCGCAGTCACACAAGCTGCTATGATATCTATTTAAGGAAGACGTTCTGCAGGAACTGCATACAGCTGTTAAATCGTCCATGGTTTTAACAGGTTTAGCTTGCTAAAAACCTGAGAAGTCGTTCGATACGTTTGCCGTTTTCAGAGTAAACGTTTTCAATGTTGTACCCCTAATTTAAGTAAACGATTAATCGATTATCTATCACAAAATAGCCATTATTGCTCTCGCTTAAAAAAAGGTATGGTCATGTCAAAGGGGGTTGTAGGATGTTTTGAATTCTTTGAAGACAGCGGTGGCTACACGGAAGTAACAATTTGGTGGAAAAAAAACCTTTCTACTCAAACTCACTTTTAGACAAACTGACAATTTAGCAATAGTAGGCAGGACAAACCCAACAGCTACAGTGTAGTCAACGGCAGCTGTATTCACACAGCGGTGAAGAAAACCGCACTGTGTACTGCTTTGAAACTGTTTAAATCAAAACAAATATACATTTTTTGTAGATCTGAGTCTTAAGTTATTCCGGAGTAATACTTAGTTTGACAAAATAGAAGTGTGTATCTATGGATATCTTGCTAATTCGTAGTTAGCTTCCAAAGAACGTAGGTTTTGATGTTATATGAAAAAATCCTCAACTTGGAGTAGTTTAATAAAAAATAAAAAAAAGTTTATTTAATATCAAACAATCGATGGACTGGTTTAGGAATATATTATTCAATCACTGATAATTCCAGCTTTCCCTATTTCTTCAGTTAATAACATAATTTTGTCATTTCAAAATGCCTCTGCGTGGTGGTCAACACAGGGTTTGGTCATAATGCTCTATTTTCTTTCTCAAACGGGCACGAAAAAGTCCAGCACTCCTAGTCTTCAAATGAATTTACCTCGGTGTTCCCATTATTTTTGACGGTAAAACTTTGATTCATTTTGAAGTAAACCCATGTCTGGACATGACCTTACGGGGACTAACCAATCAGTAAACATATATAATTAAAATACGTGTCATGTATTTTACTTGAATTGCTACTAACTTTAATCAAAGTTCCATCGTGGCCTTTCAACTGTGACTAGGCCGAGGTCTCTTGAAAGATTCAGCAAAAAAAGAAGTATACGTTTTTCAAAGGTAAAAATAGATCTTTTCTCAAGTTTTCTGTGCCTTGCTGCCTTCAGCTTCACTTCGTCAGGACAGCTGTTAAACAGACGTCATTCTCTATAGCTTGCTAGCAAGTTTCTGTTTAGATTTCAGTCGAGTTGATTGAAATCCATAAAGCTAGACATATTTTAATTGTTTTATGTATGGTTATGTCAGTCAGTTTGGCTACTATTGCATAGGACTATATCACATTGAATTTTAACTTTAGCTATGCTGATTGATTGTGAATGTAAGTGATGCTTATTGGTAACGTTGTCTGTACCAAAATAAAAGGCAACCTAGTTGTTGCATTCTTGAGCGGGGTAATTTTATGTAGGCCTATCAAGGCAATTAAGAATATATTAATGATCCTAGCAGATTTGAGAAACTTTTCGTAATTATAAAACTTCTGCTAATGAAGAACTATGAATGATAAGAGTTTGAGGTATCATATCAATTGCCGTGAGAAAACCTGGACCTTTCCTTTCATCTTTTGTTTTCCTGTATGTCCACCTGTATGTTGGTTTCCTTAAAGATTGCGTTGAGTGGCATGTCCATTATTTGTGACCACAGATGCGTACATGAAATATCAGTGCCTCAAGAAAACCTATCTATTAGTCAGATGGTTTATTGTCTTGTTTTGGTTTGCAGAGCAGACTGCAGAAATGATCAGATCGGCTACTCGTAGACAGCTAAAAATACAAGATCAATACAATACAAGATCATCATCGTCACTATAAAAGGCCTATAATATAGGAGTTTGTTGGGTAGAGAGTGGTGACTTGCAAGCACGAATGGGCGAGAACTGTGGGGGAGGCAAGAGAAACGTATTTCAACGAGAGAATATGCCTGTTAACCTGCTTATTTAGCCTATAAAGCTGCAATTATGTACAAATAATATTGAGCAATGATCTTGCAATGGGATCTATATTTTACGGAGATAGTTCTGACTAAAATGTAATTTCGACACGGTGATTATCTGGCACTGATTATGGTGTACAAATGCAATTGCAAGCAGTAGGCTATCTGTCGTTTTGGAGCCGTAATTTTTGTTGTTTAGGACCGCGTCCTGAAAAAGCAAAAATGATGACACGTTCGCGGTTTTCAGAATACATGTTTTTAATATTGTAGCCTTAATTTTGGTAAATGACCATACAACTGTAAAGACGGTGAGTTTTGGAACAGTTCCAGCTATCTACCAACCCTTCTAATAGCCCTGTAGTTGGAGCCCTTTGCCGTAGAAGTTCATAACTTTGCCCAGACATATAGGCATGTTGTTCAATGAATATACAAAGTTGACTGACATATGACTACAATACTTGACATATGACTACAAATACTACACACTCGCATATGACACTTATTTCTTCAGTTATTGGTTGTGCTATTTAGGTAGCTATGTATTTTTATCACAACATTAATAAACAACCATATTTCTATGAAGTCTAAAGTACTCTTTTCAGAATGGGTAAGTAAAGTACCGAAAAAAGGTATTGTTGGGTACCGGTACTGATACCGATATCAGTTCAAATGTGATAGGTACCCAACCGTAGCGATTATGTGAGATTTCAGTTTTTTTTAAATAAATGTGCAAGGGTTTGAATGCTTTATGCATTGTAAATGTGTGTGTGTGTGTGATTGCAGCCAGCACAGAGGAGAGACAGAAAATCTACGAGGAGGCGTGGGTGAAGTATCCCAAAGGACTGGTGCCCAGGAGACTGCCCCTCACCTTCCTCACAGGTATTTATTAGCTTTATCCAGCAACACTAAAACACATTATTATACATACTAAGAGAAAATGTCTTAACGTTACCATTTCTATGACTAGGTGAGAAGTTTCGAGAATGTCTGGACTGTTACCTGCGGATGAACTTCAGTAAAGGCTGCCCACCTGTCTTCACAACGCTCAAGTCTCTCTATAGTGACAAGGAAAAGGTTTGGACATTTGGAAATACTCGGTCACACACCTAGACAGTGGTGATAAACATAAGATGTTATAACTAAAATGTGTGCTGTTACATTGCAATTTCTTAATGCTGGGAAATTGTCCTGTTCTTGTGTGTCAATAGTGTATCATCACTATACTGAAATCAAGTGGCTTTTTACGATTTGCAGGTGTCAATAATTGAAGAATTAGTAGTAGGATACGCAACCTGTTTGAAAAGCTGTCGAATGTTTAGTCAAAATGGTAAGTGCCCGTTGCTTAGCTATATATTCTTAATTGTTTGTATTCTTTATTTGAAGTTGTCCTGTTTTGTGGAGAGGAAGGGATATGATTCTAATAGCAGTATTGTTAGTTATTTTGATGATATGAATAACATGGTAAACTGTTTGTGTAGATGATGGAAAGGAAGAGCCCCCCACCACACTGCTTTGGGTGCAGTATTTCCTCGCGCAGCACTTTGACCACGTTGACCAACAGACCCTAGCCCTGGAATACATCAACACAGCCATCGACAGCACACCCACCCTCATAGAGTTGTTCCTCATTAAGGCCAAGATTTACAAGGTAACACACTGGTTCTCAATCCAGTCCTTCAGTACCCACAGCCATACCAGGTATTTAATCTTCCTAGTTTCTGGCACACCTGGTGTAACTTGTCACATACAGCAAGGCTTTGACTAATTGCACCAGGTGTGCTGGCACTAGGAAAGAGCCAATTCCTTGCATGACTGGGGGTACTTGAGGACTGGATTGGGAACCACTGCTCTAAGTCACATTTTCGTAGTACATAACTTCTCAAATATACAGATCTCTGCACATATGCAGAACCACAAATGTATCCAACACATGTTTGAACCTAAAAAATTCCAACATTTACAATTTAGCATTTTCCCACCGGTTAGTTTTGAAATACATTTTCTACAATAACCTTGCTCCTTTTGTGTCTACCTCCAGCATGCTGGCAACATCAAGGAGGCTGCTAGGTGGATGGACGAGGCGCAGGCTCTTGACACGGCGGACCGCTTCATCAACTCCAAGTGTGCCAAGTACATGTTGAAGGCCGGCCTGGTCAAAGAGGCTGAGGAGATGTGCTCAAAATTCACACGGGTGAGAACGCTTGTGGGTGGATGTGGGAGAGGTAAAGGGTGCTTTGGGTTTACTCTGATCGCAGCTGTGGGTGTGCGGTGAATTAACTGCCGTGTGTGTGTTTCTGCAACGGTTTACTCAGGAGGGCACGTCGGCGGTGGAGAATCTGAACGAGATGCAGTGTATGTGGTTCCAGACAGAGTGCGCCCTGGCCTACAAGTCAATGAACAAGTATGGAGATGCCCTCAAAAAGTGCCACGAGATCGAAAGGGTAAGTAGTCTCAGCTACTGGATGAATTTATTGGATACCCAGCGCCAAAAACTGGAATGGGAGAAAAAAGCTCAATTGTTCTTTTAGAATCGGTATAACACACTGGATATTCCTTCCATAATGATCAAACAATGCTTTCCATCAGCATTTTGTGGAGATCACAGATGACCAGTTCGATTTCCACACCTACTGCATGCGCAAGATGACTCTGCGCTCCTATGTGAACCTGCTGCAGCTGGAGGATGTGCTGCGGATGCACCCCTTCTACTACAAGGCGGCGCGCACTGCCATTCAGATATACCTGGCTCTGCACGACAACCCCCTCACTGACGACAGCAAGGAGCACCAAGCCGACACTGGTACGGGGGGGTTAAGGGGTCTGGGGATCAAAGGCCTTGGTTTGTTTACTTGGCCCTGCAGTGGAAAATGTGCTAAAGAATTGGTGTGTATGACAAGATGGAATTCTGTTCTTAAACTTTAATAAAAACAATAAAAAGGGGCGTATATGTGTGGGTAAGCGACAAATGTAAGGGCGCTTTCACATTAGGGCATTCTTTGTACTGTGCCCGAGTACGATTGGCGCCCCTCCCCACTCCCCCGCCGGTCAGCGTTCACACTAGTAATGTTGTACCGTACCAGAGTGTACCTGCATCATCAACTACGCAACATTTGTTTATATTGTCGCTCGTGTATAAAAGTGCGCAAAATGCAAAGATCCCTCTAAAACTCAAATTATTTAACAAATCTGTCATAAAACAGTCCCGTACTGTTGCTTGCGTACAAAAGTGAAAAGATCCCAAGCCCATACAGTGGGGTCTGCTTTCGCACTGTACCTATTATTATGTTGGTTAACATTTAGGTAATGAACGATCCTCTCGCCTGCCCTCTTACTGTGGAGCAGTTCAGAGGATGAGATCGGCGCGTGCTGCACACCTATGGAGATTTCGAAGCAGATAGGCGGAGTGTGGACATTTTTGTCTCCCAAATTTCAAGTAGGAATTTAAGTTCTGCAGTTGACCAAAGATCATTTTGCGGCTGTATTTAAACGTGATTGAACTGTCGTTATGAATTCCACTTTTGTGTTTTGGTACAGTTAGCGTTCACACTTAATGCGAACCGTACTCGAGTACACTTGATCGTACTCGAGACCACCTTTTCAAGTGGACTCAGGCATGGGATAGAGTGTTCACACTATTCAAATGAACTAGACTTTGCGGTCAAGTGTACTCGGATCCACGCCCGAGTCCCTAGAGTGAAAGCCCCCTAAGTTGCTTTAAAAAGAGGGGAATGAAATCCTGTGATGATGCGATTGTTTGCCAAATTCCCCTCCCCCAGAGAATCTGTCTGACAAAGAGCTGAAAAAGCTGAGAAACAAACAGCGGCGTGCCCAGAAGAAGGCCCAGCTGGAGGAGGAGAGGAAGAACGCCGAGAAGGAGAAGCAGCTGAAGAACCAGAAGAAAAAGAAGGAGGACGATGACGAGGAGATCGGCGGCCCTAAGGAAGAGCTCATCCCCGACAAGCTGGCTAAAGTGGAGCATCCTCTGGAGGAGGCTGTCAAGTTCCTGACCCCTCTGAAGAACCTGGTCAAGAACAAGATGGAGACTCACCTGCTGGCCTTTGAGATCTACTTCAGGAAAGGCAAGGAGACTAATATTTCACAGTTAAATAAACCTGCCTAGCAGATAAGAGTGGCTCTGGGATATTGAGGTTAGTATCGTATTGTTAATGGTATTAGGGTTTAAAATGTAGACTACCCCGGAGCTCACATTGCAGATGTGTGCTAATGGTTTTAATTGGTTTAAAACCAAAAGGTTTGCCAAGTCATATCTACAGTTATGGTATAAGTGATGAAAAGTGAACCTAGCTCCTCTCTCTCATCCCCCTACCCCCCTCCACACACAGAGAAGTACCTGCTCATGCTCCAGGCAATTAAGAGAGCTGTAGCCATGGAGCCCTCTCACCCTTGGCTTCACCAGTGCCTAGTGCGCTTTTTCAAAGGAGGTAAAGTATACAAAGACCCTACAGAATATCATACACTACACTCAGGCAGAGGTCGCCTTGGTGGAACTATGGGGGGGGGGTTGTTAGTGGGAACTTGACGACGTGCAACAATGTAATCAAATTATATGATCAAATAAAACAGCCTTGCTCACATGCCTATACAAATTAATAAATGTATCGCCTATGCCCACATGTTTTATGAAACACCTGGCTTCTATAACAACAACGTCAGGCTATTCCTCAAACTTTTAATGAAACAGGCACTGCCTACAAATTACCCTCTTCACACACATTCACACATTTACTTTGGGGAAGAGTAAACTGCTATTGCAGTTTTTTTTTTACTTCTGCAAAGCGGCGATCCAATAGGAACGTTTGAGAAAGTTGTATTCCAATGTTAATTTTATATTGGTTGAAGTTATGAAACTAGAGAAATGACTCGTGTTTCTTCAGCTACAAAGAAGGATAAATGTTAGACGAATGAAAAAAAAAAAATGCAACCTTAAAATTTTGATTTGGTAATGAATTTCCACGGCAACGATCAAAGCTTCAAAGCGTTTAGGTCAGCCCTAGTAATAATTCAAGTTAATTGCTCTTATATGCATTCTCGCAAGTTGGTTTGATACAAGCACCGTCTAAGTGTAGGCAAACGGTCTTAGGAGACAGTAGAACACACAAGCCCTTATCCCGATTAGCTCCAGACAAGATCTTACTTTGCATTACCACAGATGTTGCTTGTGGAAAACGACATATTACAGCATATTGGTCCATGGTATGGCAGCGTGAGTTGTTTTTGTGTGAAAAGGTGAAATCTCCCTATTTTCTCCCTAGTGTCAGACAGTAAGGACCTCCCAGAGGCGGTGAGGACAGTGGTGAAAGAGGAGATCTCCCGACTATTTGGAGAGAGCAACCCTCAGAGCTTCAACAAGAACTACCTGAGCCAACACTCCAACTCCATACCACATAGAGTGGCTGGTACGTGTGTACACACACACACACACACACACACACACACACACAACCTACATTTGTAGTCTCAATTTTATGGGGCTGTAAGAACACTTCACCAATACTTTTGCTCTGTTGTGATGTATGACTGGGATGGCTACTATACCTTATATAAAAAACAGTTTAGAACAGGGGTGTCAAACATACACAGCATTTCTATTAAAGTACCTGCTATTTCTAATTAGTCCACTAGGGGTCGCACTGTAAGAGCATGCGATAGACTGTAAAACAAGTAAAGAGTAAGAGTAGCGATTTACACTGAGAATGTTGGCTATCTATTGTAGCCACAGATTCTATGAGTATAGGCGCAGCCCTCTAAGGCTATCGCTAGTGGGTTTATCCCTTGCACGCACGCGCAGCACTGAAATTTATAATCCATGCCCACTGCTTGTTTAGTGACCCGTTGACGTCAAACGTGTCACTAAACGAGGTAATCTGCAGAGGAGAGCCCCGGCAGAGAAACAGGGGACTGATGTCTGAGCTTCTGGTCTTTATGTTTCTAGTTTATTGTAGAAAGACCTTAAATAGGGTGTATCATCCAAAAACCTTCACTAATGATTTAAACATGGATAAATAGTGTCATTATGTATGGGTTATTATGCTATGATTTTACTGGTCTGGCCCACTTGAGATCAACGTGGGCAGT
>JAVQIZ010009826.1:0-21268 GCA_036023535.2 Galaxias brevipinnis | reverse complement strand
CCCCCCCCCCCCCCCCCCCCCCCCCCCCCCCCCCCCCCCCCCCCCCGCGTAATGTACATGGAAGATAGGTTGCTATGGACTAAGAGACACCTAAAGAAAGAGGAAATAGGGAAGGGCCTTCTCCACAGACCTAGCCTCACACATGTCCGTCAAGGGCAAGGGGGGGTGGGGGGGGCTAAAGGGATGATGGGAGAGGTGTTACACGTGGCTCAGCAGACTGAGACCTGGCAGTAAGTCAGCCCACTCGGGGACAAGCAGTAACACAGTGGCAACTCTTTACGGAGACAATGTAGGAATACGGGGCCAATGAAAGTCCTTGCCCGTTATTCAGGGTCGCCACGGTGAAAAGTATTTAAGTGCTCTTGAGCGCTCAACCAGCCAGGAGAGCGGTAAAGGTAAAGCTAACAGGAGGTGTCACCCAGCACATCTACGAGTCGGTTCAGGTAGACGGTCCGACTTCAAATGTCAGGTCATTGTGTTGTACTGATATTGAAAAGGGAATGATGTTGACGGGGGACGAAGCCATGCATCTTACCGAAGCGCTGGGCTCCCCTGCCAACCCTGGTGGACCCTGCAAACACAGGACATGAGGTTAGGGAACCAGCAGACGTTATCACACCATACAGGTGATAAAAAAGCTGCATTCATGCTTCTGCACTCGCAAATAAAACAGGCAGTCAACATGTATAGCAGGGCCCGCAAGGCCACTGTAGTTCAATCCATTACATTGACCTGGACTATCGGCTATTTCTTTTGTTCAAAAGACTGTGTGGCGTTGCAAACTGTGAAAAGAGTTCTGAACCAGGCTAGCCCACTGCTTGGGCGCCCTTGGAAAAAAAGAAAAAAAAAGGTGAATGGCACAGGCCTCGCCTGGAAAACAACGTCCATTTACCCAATGGGTAGGCCAGCGTGGTCTAACTGTGAGTCTGAGTGGATGTTTAAGCCTGTGAGTGCCACCCCTGCAAGCTACTGTAGGTGACTCATAAATGCCAGTTCCTGAGGACATAGAGGAGTAATGCAGGCACATGGTACAGGTCCCATCAGGACACTGCCATTTGGAAATGTCACACCTCCTCCTCCTCCTCCTCCTCTTTGTCCTCTGCCATCTTTGTCCTTCTTACGAGTCCACGTCCTAAGCGTCGCGGCTCCTCATGTGAACGCGTAACACCGCAAATATTCACTTTTCACCGAAACCTAGAGTCAAAACTGAAGTCCAAAACCAAGCTTTTGTTTTCCTCTACATTGACAAGGAAAACAGTTGTGTTTACACAAGATTTGGCTAAAACACTCAAATTCCATTCTAAACACGGTACGGGAATGGACAACCTTTTTTAGTCACGAACTAGCAATCTCTTAACACCGTTCTATTCGCAGTGCAGAGATTTCATCTAGCACCCTGGGAAAACAAGGCGATGACTTCAAAGACTCAGCAGGCCCTAACAGGCAGACTCTGTCACCTTCTCAATGCCAGTATGCATGAGAGCGCTCTTAGTAAACCTCTGTGGTTTTACTCGCTATGATGGTGTAGCCTTCTACTGTGAGACCAGAATAAGTAAACGTGTTCTACAGCTCAATCAGACACACCGGCCACCATCCAAAAGGTTTGTACATCGTGGCTAATGTTTTCGTAGGAAAAGATGGCAATGGTAAACACATTATAGTGTCTTTTAAGCGTAATCGATTTGTGCAAAATTATGTGGTAATTTATATTGCAGGCTGCTACGTCTACGACAAACAATCTCATATCTAATCGAGCATTCATTTATTGCCGAGTCTCAATTTCCCACCATTCAGCGATAATTTTAGGCTGGAGACAGAGCTTTGTCAATGATCTTGATTGTGAGTCCTGACTGCCTCTGAAAGATTAATCTCAATTAGTACTATCGTGGACCTCACTGCTGAATGAATACAACTTAATCTCCCCCAATGAGAGGCTACTTACACTACATATAGAACACAGAGAACCGTATAGCCAGCAGTTCATGTTTGTGTGTGTGTGTGTGTGTGTGTGTTTCTGTGCACCGCGGTACTTACCGGTGGGCCTCTGGGTCCAGGATCGCCCGACTTCCCTCTGCGGCCCTGAGAAAAGACAGCCCAAGAGTTACATTGCCTGAGTGTCATGGAGCTGGACCAACAGGTGTTCCTGAATATGTTCACGCTGCAAACAATTAAGGCGAGACTGGTCGTGCTGTTGCAATGGTTAATATGCTTTTAATTAAAGGCAAAGAAAACTGTGTAATTGCTTCACCCTGTGTGGTCGACCACTTTTTGTTCCCTCCCTCTATCAACGGCTACCCAGCTGTGTAGTCCCCAAGCCGCATCAATCAAAATAAGAGCGGAGCACAGTCGCAAACATGCCAACATGCCAGGCCAATGCATGTAGGGCAATGAGCCTTTAGGATTTCACCACAGACCAGTTGCCCAAGTTTTTTTTTTTTCAGAAGTGAATGCGAGTGAGATTTTGACATTTTAGGGAACTGTTGATATACAGGGACATTTCAGCTAAAGCTCCAGTAAATGACTGTGAGCTGCTGAGAAGAGTTCCAAAGCGTATGCTCACACTCACCAATCACAGCGTTCCACCACAATGGGTTGCTTTACATGAACAGTTGAGCTCAATTTATTGTAGCTACTGTTCTACGGATGTCTCTTATTGAGATAGTCTTCATTTCTTCCTTGCATGTTTCTGTCTGACTTGTGCAAGGTACATTGAATTGCCTATGTGTGTTAAATGTGCAATACAAATAAATTAGATTTGATTTAATTTGATGAAAAATGCTCCCCAATGCCACCTAAGCTGCCACCTTTGGTTTGATAGAGCGCTATTGGTCTGCTAGAGCTCAATTATGTGTGTGTGTGTGTGTGTGTGTGTGTGTGTGTGTGTGTGTGTGTGTGAGAGAGAGAGAGTGTGCCTCAGAGGGACATTTTGTGTCGTTATTGGTAAAACCCAATAACCCAATGGGATTTTGAGCCTTGCCAATAGCAGTAGCCTCTGAGTTGTTGATGCACGTTTATTTTACAGCAAAACGCTTTTAAAGATAAGCACTTCCAAGTATGCATAACTAAATTGTATTTAAAATCAATGAGCTTGTTTTGGACGGATTAGTCTGTCTGAAATGTTTTTTTTGTGTGTGTATGTGTTTGGCTAGCAGAGGAAATTAACGCTTCAGAAGCTGACATCTTAATGAGACAAGCAGCAATGCAACTGAAAATAGCCAAAGTTGCAACAATTCACATCAAGAGGCTTTGCGTCTGCATGAGATAGGGGATAAAGCCCTGTTGACGTTGGTGAACACATACAATGTGGCAGAGCATCACAAGTCTCCCCTTCAGGAGAAAAGTCTGCCGTAATGGGGGCTTCGCATCGCACCCTACCCACAGACCAGCTCAATTAGCAGGCAACAATAGTCAAGACCAAGGCACCAAGCGCAACACAATTATCAACAACAGCAGCAGAGGCCAGCCAAAGTAATAGTGATGTCTGAGTAAGAGCTCTCTCTCTCCCTCGCTCGCAGTGTCTCAAATCTAGGGTCAAATCTAGGGACATCCGCTGTCTCCTCAACACTTTGTGTTATGGGTGAACGACGGACCAATGAGTGGGGCGGCGTGTGGAGACCCAGATCAAACCAGAGCCAGATGAAAGAGAAAGACAGAGAGAGAGAGAGAGAGAGAGAGAGAGAGACAAAGAGAGAAAGAGAGAGAGAGAGAGAGAGAGAGACAGAGAGAGAGAGAGAGAGAAAGAGAGACAGAGAAAGAGAGGGGGTGAGAGAATCACAAAGCGTCGCCCCCGTCCCCTTTCCTTTCTCACACTCCATCTACATAGACTTTGATTAACCGCTGTTTGATTCTGCATGTACACTTCCCTTTAAGACAAGTAGCGAAAACGGAAGGGAAATCTAGTGAGATGATTGCTTTTTAATCATCTGTGTGTGTGTGTGTGTGTGTGTGTGTGTGTGTGTGCGTGTGCGTCATGCGAGGGCGTGTTTGTGAACTTTTGTGTCTTTATTTGTAATGCCTGGTGGGATTTGAGCTCTGTCAATAGCGAGTATGACCAAAAAACACTGTAAACCTTGATGATGAGACAATGGTGCCCCTGTGTGTGTCATCTAAAAGACTATTCAGTTGTATTGCCTTTGAGGTTCTATAGACAGTCTTCCCCCGCTCCGTTTGAACTTCTTTGACTTAACACAGCTAAAATAATAATATAGGGCAGTTACGCTGCTTTACTGCTCAGAGCAGGAATAAAAGCATTCACGGAACAAAGGAGGAGGAAGAACAAAAATCTCCCTACTCTGCGTGTGTCTTTAAAAAATGCAGCAAGCACCTTTGAACCACAGAAACCACTGACTTTAAAATAAGTCAAATCGATGTGTGCGCCGATACTTTTCACAGGAGCAGTTTTCTTTGGGACGTGTCATTTGAAATTAAGCGGCACCCTTCATGAGAAGACTGAACTATAAACACGATTTCAGCAGTGCGAGCGATTGAATGGAAGAGGGTGCCACGGCCCCCCCAACACAAAGGCAGCGTTTATGCACGAGTGCGGGTGGGACTGTGTCATCTTGTTCTTACAATGCTAATGATATGCTAACTCTGAATGGGTCCTGCTTCGGCAGAAAGATCAGACTGTTTGTTCTAGCCTCAGCTCCCGTTCCCACCCTTGCTCCCCTGAACTCAAGACAACAAAAGCAGATTACACCGAGATAAGTAATTTAGCTAATGAATATTTCATATGCTATTATGCCAATGAATTATTCCACTGAATTATGCAATTCTTTAAATTATCCCTCCACATCGGCCCTTAAAATGCTTTTAACTCTGAACTGCACACCATGTTTGACTCCTATATATTTGCATATCATCATCAAAGTCAATAGAAATAGACATGGAGGTTAAACAAGTTGAACTAGTAGACTATTTCAGATTACATAAAACTCTTTGCACATGACTTGTGACCACACCAATATAGTCTGCTTGTCCAGACATGGTCTATATACACCTCATTTAACCAATTGGAAGAGCACAAAAGAACAAAGAGAAAACGGAGTGTAGGATCAGAGCGTAGCTATCTAGATCAAGAGCCTGGGGACCTTTAGCGAAAAAATAGAGGTGGTGGATAGACAACAGTCAGAGGTGAACCAGGGTCCAGCGGGGTCTGCAAGCAAAAGGCTTCGACGTGGACCTTAATCTGCCAGCCCCGACAACAGAGGAGCAGTCATCAAACAAGGCAATGCGAGACATTCCTGCTCCCTGATGCATTAGGATTGAACCCACATCAATGGAGCAGTATTCGGCAGCAGCACCCCACCAACAACCCCCCCCCCCCATCAATCCCCAGTCCACTGGTTCAAAGTCCTTTCCTCTATCCTACCATGGAACTACAGTAGCCCAGCTGCACTTATCCATAACAAGCCTGCTAAATTATACTGTAGTTACATATAGTCAAAAAAACAAGGCAAAAGCCCCTAGAATTGCCGTCCTAAATGGTAATGGTCAGAGCAAAGAACTCAAAGCCTGTAGCTTAGATGTAGCTATGGTCTACGCATCGCTCCCCTCTGCAATCTCCTTCCCTTCTCCCTCCTCTGCCCCGCCCCCCCACCCCGCCCCCCTTTCGTTATAACTGTCTCTTTTCCTTTTCATTTTCTTATGTTTTCTTTATTTTATTTTCTCTCCTCTTTTATTTCTACTCTGTTATTGTCTCACTCTCTTTCCCTTATTCCACCGCTCTTCTTCTTTCTCATCCCTTTCCCCTCTCTCTCCTCTCTACCAGCGCCTGTTGGATCACCGTGGCAATCTCTGTTGCTATGCAACGCCGGGTGTCCTATAAATTTGACAACATCCGAGCGCTTGATTATTATTTGAGTGCTGCAGTGTGAAGCCCTCCTTCAGGTCATTGCGGTAGATTAGAAGGAGGGAGAGAACGGGGAGGGAGGGAGGGAGGGAGGGAAGGGGGGAAGGACGGAAGGAAGAGGGTGGGATGACAAAGTCAGTGCTTTTCCACCGAGTGAAAGATGGGCTGACGAGGACATCATCGTGTGATCCCATGCGCGTCTAACTTGTCGTCTCTGCAGGCACATTTGGACAAAATGCTTCTGTGCCGCACTTACAACCCGGTGCAGTAGTGTCGATCACGAGGCTAACGAGAGCAAAACGAGGAGGACAGGAAGTAGGCCTCGGCCGGTGTCTTCCAGCACCTGACGGAGGTCTAACCCACGTGGCTGGAGGATCCCAGCGGGCCCAGGCCATCAGTCAGCTACGAGGAGACAACGATGATGGAGTTAGTGCAGCGGCTGCTCTGGGCCACACCACTGGTGCCCAGTAAAGAGCAGAGTAAATAAGTACAGTGGCACACAGCAGAGACCCCTCTTCATCACGGCTTTCCTCTCACCCTTATCCCAAATGTCAACAGTTTCGCCGTTCCACGTCTGATTGTCGACAGCCCAAAAAAAAAAGAAAGAATCAAATCCGAAAAAAAAGGGTCACGATAGGAGGTGGTGGTTGGAGCGCAGAGCGAGGGGTGTGGAACTAACGTTGGAGGAAACGGAGCATTTCAGAAGCCCCCAATCCCCATGTAGACACTGTGTCACATCTGCCAAGAGGGGTCACTCGATAAGCCAAGAGAGCTCCATGAAATGAACACCATTAGTATCCATATGGTGACACACACACACACATGCACACACACACACACGCGCACACACATACAGTCAACTACACTCACATGTACACAAATATTCATTCACAATACAGAAATCTTCACTACAACACTACATTGCTGCAGTATTTTCTCCCGGCGTCTCAACACCAATGAACCGCAGCACAGTGTCATGTGGCTGATATGTAGCTTCTACTGAAGTGGCCCAATTAAATCAAAGAATGTAACAACAACAAAAAAAGCTAACAATGTCCAGTTCAATGACACAGCAACGAGAGGCCCCGATTCCCACGTCCCCCGGGTATGTGGCCATGCCCCGGTCCTGTGCCGCCATGACAATGGGGCTCTCACCAAGAATCTCTGGCTAATCTGCAGCTCAGCTTATTACTCTGACAGTCCTGATGGTGGGAGAGGGGAATGTCGGAGCGCCGCTCTGTCAGAACCGGTCTGAGTCAGTCAGCGGTGATACGCCGCACAGCCAGGGAAGTGAGAGATGACCTTTTCGCAGACCGGACCACTCGCATGGTGCTTCCACCCTTTCTGCTCGAGCTGATGCGTCTCGCGCCCTCAGGGGACGTGTACTCATGCCACCTGAGCCTTGTATATGTATGTGTGCGCGTGCGTGTGTGTGTGTGTGTGTGTGAGTGACTGCTGCTGAACTGGATGCAACCGGAGCCCAACGTTGGCGTGATCAGATGTGGCATGGTTTACCTGTTAAAGCCCATCCAAAGCAGTGACACAGAGAGGATAGATTGTGAAGCCCAGGGAAACGAGGGAAACAGAGGGAAACAGAGGGAACGTAAGGACCACCTGAGTTAAATCACGTTGTTTTTTACTCCACATGGGCTACTAGTGCTTCTTTTCGACCCTAACCCACGCTGGTGGCTGCTGTACAGAGAAAACACGTAGATAGAATAAACGCACCGCTCAACACACATTATTTATAGACTTTAAAGCCTTATGTATCCAAAGGCATAATACAGAAACCTAGTAGGTGAGCGCTGACGGTCCCAAGTATGACTCACTGAGCTTGTAATCCCTACAATGGGAAAGACTCAAATCTACAATCTACTATCCTCCTCCTGGACATTCAGGCTGGACAGTGTCCATCCGACACACACACACACACACACACACACACACACACACACACACACACACACACATACACAAGAAAGGTTGCTACAACACAGGCTGTCACAATATTTATTCTCTTGTGGAATGGCAAAGTGTGTGTATCCTGCTTTTGGTCTTTGAGGGATGAAAAGGAAGCTGGAGTGAGACATCACTTCCAGATGCCTTTGATCCCCCCCCCAGCCTGTCGGACAGACCCAGAGACAAGAAGCTAGCCTTTCCTACTGGGCCACTCGATCGTAGCATCACGACACCCGCCATTACCCCAACTGTCTACCGGCAGCCGACAAACACCGCTAATTAATTCCATAATTAAGATTAATTCGGAAATGTCATCCTTTCCCCATGCAGAGGCTTTCTCATTCCTCACTAACAAAGTTGCCTTGTGGAGCACAGCTCGGAGCTGAACTGGGAATAAAAACAGTCACAAAGTATCTCCCCAGAACCTCTGCAGGAGTCAGCGTTGACTCAATCAGCAAGAGCAGCCAAACTTTAAATTGTGTTGGGCTCTATATTCTGATAGGGATTTGGAAAGAGATGGGCGAATGTGTTATGTGATGTGCCCAGTTCTCTTCTTTTTTGTTTCTGTTGAACATAAATGTATACCAACACGACCTAATGTATACCATTTGCGTGTGGGGGCGTTTGTTTTATAGAGGAGGAGGAATTGTAAATAGGCACATTCACAGCTCGACTAACAAATAATGATTCCTCGCACCTAGCTGTCTCAACCCACTAGCTATACAATTGAGTAAATACCACAGTGTAAAAACCGTCACTATATACCATGAGTTCAAGGCATCTAAAGTGTTCAGACCTCGCAGTCACCATTCCCAGCAAAGTCATTCCACCGTGTCAAAGTAGCTATTAATGCTCCTGAGCAACAAAAAAAACGAAGTAATTCGTACCATTCTTTTCGAGCCGTCATTACTCAGAACTTCAAGTCCGCAACCCCACACCTGCACATGATCAGGGATCCAATTAAAGTAGCCAGCAGACACGGCAGGCTCTCGGCTTCCGGCTGCCCAAGCACGATGCCATCTTGGGGGCACCACTAAAGCTTGGGGAAACGCAGGGCCATTGGAGCTCGTCGAGATCCCTTGCACTTGGTGAAGCCTCAATAAAATAGGATTTGTTCCAGTTGTTTACTGAGGGTTAAGAGGAGCGGCCGGGATGCGGAGAGAACGGAAAAGCCGACAGCTGCCTGGCAGGGGCTCAAATGCAGCTTAGCATTTTTCACTTTTCTGACTGGCACACAATGTGCTCTTTAACTCTCAGCCATCTCAATATGCAGGGACGCATAAAGAGAAGGCTGACACCCCGGTCGACTTAAGAGGCAGCTCAGCTGGCCAAGATAGCAGCTACAGTCACTTTGCTGAAGCTTTTCGATGGAGGAATCTTTCCCCTCTCCCGATACTCAATCCGCAGACATAGATTTTTTAGAGCCACATGCAGATTGTTTGGTGTAGAAGCCACTAGATGGCAAACTAGCTTCATCAAAGATCTGTGCGGCTGTCTGGCAGGGGGCTGAGCATTGTGGCAGAGCCAACCCTAGAAGACTTGAAAGCTGAAAGCTCCAACACAAAGGATGGAGGTCCTCAAAGCAGGAATGCATGATGTGTGTTGGGTAACATCCGTAATTACGCATTTTGGCATATTCATCCAAAAAAGGAGCAGTGTAAGTGCAGCGGAGAGAGAGAGAGATGGCCGGTTTGTGTGAGAGTGAGGGAAGAAAAAAGGAGATTGGAGAGCTAGGGAAGTGTGAGAAAGAGAGAGGAGGCATCCGGCACATGCTTCCCCTCTACTATCACACACTCCACAGGGATACAGGTGATATTACCGGGTCACTCTGTTCCCGGAGGACAATGGATAAATCCTGTGGTGCATTTCTCTGACTCACTCCAGATTTGAAGTACAGCAGGGTTTCTTTGGTTTGCCATTACAATTAGCATGGCAAACCAATTTATTTCAATCGTATTTTTTTCAGTGTTGTTTTTGTCCCTCACGCGTTCTTAAAAATAGACTGTTTCCATATGTCATCCCCATCAAACAAAGGAACATAATGAGGCAGAAGGAGTGATGGAGAGCTGTCTTCAAACAGATTATGCTTTTCTCTGACCTACTAGAAGGAGCTGAGGGTCCTACTCTTCCACCTGCTGTTGGCAAACACTCCAGCCTCGACAAAGACGCCGAGACTCCATCACAGCCACGGCAAAACGGAAGCGACACTGCGGCAGGAACGGTCCCATGGGGGCCTGAGGGGCCGAGGGACTGGAGGTGTGGTCGGGCCTGAACAGCTCTCCAGCTTTGCTAGCACATTTCCGCTGATGGGTTTAAAGAGCTCATTGACTTTAACAAGTCTTAAGGAGAAGAGAGGGGCTGCTGATGACATTATGGGAATTTGCATATTTTCACACTGAGAAGATGATAAATCTACATTGACCTACGAGGCCCATTTTTATTGATCAGATGGGGAGGGAAGGGGATATTTCAGGCAGCCCTAGGGGGCATTCCAGCAGTCTGTGGTGTTCCCACTATCTCCTCATATCTTAATGTACGCTATAATTGGCAATAGCTCTCCCAAGATTTCAAACTCTGTTAGTGACACGGCAGAAAAAAAATAAAACAGCCAACGGAATTGATTCATAGAGCGTATACAGGCCTGTATTTACCGATACCAAATGTTTCATTAGTGAACTTTCCATCAGGTGAATAATAGAAGGCAGCTAGTGTATGAATCCACTCTGAGTAAGCCACCGTCTCCGTTTACAGACCAAATATTTGAGGTCAGAGAGTGAGAGAGTATACAGACAGCCACAGGGCACTTGGACTCTGGGCAGCCCCGTGCAAGAGTCTTATGCTTCACATCACTCATCATGCATAGCAGATTAAGCTGAGGTCCCACACTGCCATCTGGGTAATATCAGGCGACAGTCATCCGTGCACTTGCTCGCTGGCACGCCATTAAAGTGGACACAGATGAATGTAGCTAAATTGTTTTGTAGGAAGGCTGGTAGTGTGGCGAATGGGAACAAGAGAGAGCCAGGCTCATACAGCAGAGGGATGGGAGGCCTGCTGCTGCTGCTGCTGCTGCTGCTCCCTCAAACTACCGGCACCGTTCCTCTGCCGTGTGCAGTGACCCAGACCTCAAGCCCCCCTCTCCCCCTACACACAGCCCCCCGTCTGGTGCTGTCCTGGCAGTAGGGATGTTGTAGACACAAGCTGGTCACACTCCTCGGGGTATGCTACGGGCCAACTATCCAACTTCTGCCAACGGGCCAACTTCTGCTGGCTAGCAGAACCCCTTTTAGCAATCGCACTCCGGCTCTCTTTTCCCACACTACTCTCCCACTGAGACGGCCTTCAACATGGCATGGCGTCGGGACAGAACGGAGCGCATGGAGCCAGACACATTCCACTGTGGGGAAGGCCACGGTAAGGGCCAACGTGTCCCCTGAGCTGAAGGGCCTCTGGGAGCCCCGCTCAGAGAGGTGACAGCACGCAGCCCAGGAGCAGGACGGGCAGTGTATTACTGACCCCGGGCTGACACATGACATTCTATTAGCGTGGCTGTGACCTGACAGACATCAATACAATGTTGCGAACGAGTCACGGGGAACAGGCTCTGGGGTCTCGTGGTCCTGATGAGGGCTGACACTAGAGCCATGGGGGCCATGGCAACGGCCGGCGGTAACCTTAGCGCCTGCTGCAATCCTGCTCTCGCACTCACTGAACAGGTTAAAAGGGAAGGACGAGTGGGCTGTGAAGAAAGGTAGCGTCTACCTCAACACCCCCCGTGGATGTTCTGACCTACATTAGTCCTAATTCAAATTCAACGTGCAAGAGAATTTGGGGAACGTTTTTTTGTCCGTTTGTTTCTTTTTTTTTACCGGAACACACTCATGAATGTCAGCAATCACACACACACACACACACACACACACACACACACACACACGTTCACACATTGTATCGAACCAGTGAACAATGTGCAATCAGAAGCCTGTCTCTCTCCAGGTCTTGCCCCCTGTATTCAGCCCTGTAATTAATTGCCCGATTAATGTGTGTTTATTCAGGAAGCCCATGGATCCAGTCCGAGGCAGAGCTTCTCTGGGAGCAACGGGAGACAGTCAGATAAATCATCGCTCCGCACATCTGTCCTCACAGGTGCCAACCCCTCTCCCCATATACTGTCCAGCTCCCCAACCGAGTCCAAATCTTGGACCTTTTCACAGTCAATCAGGTCAATTCTTTTGTTCCAGTCTTCCTCCCGGCGCGCTTGACAAAGGTTATTAATTGCCCTGCGAGTTGGGCAAGCGTGCTGCTTCCTGGCGTAATACAGGTGTCAAAATACATCTCCGTCGACTGTCTCCCTGCGAAACCGAACAGGGGGGGATAACAGTAAGGTGAGCCACGTTGTCTAACAAAGGGTTAACAAATCCTCTCCCCAGCATGTAAAATGGCACGGGGTGTAAATCTCACCGTAAAATCTCAGCTGTGAGCCCTGCTGACCTGTAACATTTTTCTGGCGGTGTCACTTGGCCAGCGAGCGCTACAGACTGGCCGGGGCCATCGCGGGGACCACGTTGGTGTCGCACGCTATACGGTACTCAAACGCTGGCCCTTCTTGTAAGGCACAATCATAGCCAGAAGCAGCACCTCGATGGATGGACCTGAAAGGTTTCGCTAATCAAATAATGCTTGGATGTCTGGAGTTTATCATCCCCAGGGTGCCAATATGAAGCTTATCATACTCTATTAAGAATTTCATGAGTGGAGAAAGATTGCTTGTTTCAATGGACCACTCAAGTCTATGACATCAAGTATATGAACTACTGTACCGTCTTTATGCGTAGGTGTACACACTGACGGTGTTTGCAAACCACATGTAAGTGGATTTACTAAACTAACTTCAATTCTCAAGTACCACATCCTGTTATAAATTGTACATCTGGGCAAAGTAAATCCTGTTCCAGGTCGCATGGCCAAGAATGTCAAACAATTTAATGGACTACGCCAAGCACAGCCAGAGTACAGAGCGCTGTACCTTGGTCAAAATAACTGAAATAGTATTCACAAATGGATGTCACAGATCGACCTTCCTTCCCAGGGGGAGCTCCTGGTGGTTCCCAGTGGGATACCATGGGTTAATAACCTAGCCCTGCCGGTGCCCTGCTAGAGGTCAACAGCTCGGACACCCAGATCCATCTCTGGCCTCACAGCCACATAGGGGGAGGGGGAAAAAGCACAGCCAACTAGTCAGCTCCCCCCTGACGCTCACCACAACACCTCCTCCTTCTCCTCTTCTTATTCCTCCTCACCCATTTCCATCTAGTCTTCCTCCTCCTCCTCCTCCTCCTCCTCCTCCTCTTCCTCCCCCTCATCTTCTTCCTCCCCCATCACTGTCACTGTCAATGGCTGCCTGGCTCAGTCTTTCTGGACGCTCACTCAACCACAGAAAGCCCAGCCAAGTCCATTAGACATAGTAGAAATATTAAGTATACTCTGCCGGGAACATTATTCCAAAACAGAATTGTTTTATTCTTGCAGAGTGGAGCCCTCTAAAATCCAGTAATAACAATGCATTTACTACAAGCACGATTTTTTTAACCCAAATGACAATTTATGACAAGAGTTATTTACTGTGCAATGAGAGAGGCCTACGAGGGGTTGGTTTTGAAATGAGATGAATGTTTTTGATCTGATCTGCCACTAATACGTTAGCCTTTCCTCTGCCTAATACCTAAACAACATCTGTCTGTAGATGCTGTTGGAGGACACTCAGTGGGAAAGGACGACTCTCTACATGATAACCTTGACCATACACATTCACACACACACATTCACACACACACACATACAGACACACGTACACACACTCAGCATGTTTCCGAGAGGAAATGACGAGTAGAGGTGGGGAAAGTTCTAGGGGTATGATTATAATCATTAGATATCCGCTTCCTGGGCTGAGCTGAAATGTTAGACCAGCAGGTCTCTAGCACCTCCATGTTGTCTAGGGAGCATGGGACAACCTTTGGAGTGTTTGTCAGGTGGAGGGGCGCGTGTAAGATGACCAGCCCCATGGCAGGGCTGCTGCTCAGGGGGTTTAAAGACACAGCTGCAGGGGATCGGAGTGGTCCGGTCTGTCCTGGCCATGTCTGAACAGTTGTAAACACCACTCACCTCACCTCCCTTGCATACACTTAGCACAGACACTGGCCACTTCCTTGACCTTGTCGCTTGTTTTTACGGTTGGCGTGTGTGTCAGCACTGTAACACCCGAGCAGCTGCTTTAAGACATTCCTGTCGCTGGCCCAAAAAAAAAGTGAGAAGTTGAAAAGTTTGTCTGTTCCGATGATGCACACACGCTCTCTTAATGTCGTATCAATAGTGACTGACGGACAGCCCGCCACGGCTGTCGGGAGCTCTCAGTGAACACAGCAGATTATTTTAGTAACGGCCATCCTTCCCAAACAGATGGCAAGAGATTCCCTGGCCTGAGAAAATAATTCCGGGCCCAACAACTGGAGCGTTGTGTTGTTGCAGAAGACGCATTCTGGTTCCCTCCCACTTTCCTTTGTGGTAGAGATCACATGACAGTCGCTCTGCGGGCCCCAATCATAACTACTTCTGAAAAAGATGGAGAGGAGGGGGGTTCCTTAAAGTAATTTTGGGAAACACTCAGCATGGGCCTAATCATAGTTTGTTGTGCATATGATGAACCGATGCAACAACTACGTATATTTACATAGTCATCTATTTTGATTCTCAGTGATTGAACTAACAGACATTTTGAAAATGTTTTACAATAACTACTATAATCAGTGAAATAACTGACAAAAACAGACTATATATTTAGTTTAAAATAGAACTATGAGTAGATAATTTGAGTATTGTTCTGTGTGTGTTTATCCTCCTATTGGGGGGCTAATGATCATTGAGACAGAAAGAAACCAAGTCAATACAGGAAGAAGGACTTCTTTGGCTCCTGGCTCTACCAATAGCTCCGTAATGTTTTTATCAATAACCATCCATATTTTACATGGACAGTGGTCACCCATTCCCCACACTTAGAGGTGTGCCACATGAGCGGTTTAAAAAATTAGAGAAGTTTAAATGCCACGAGCTTTTCCTGCCATTTCAGTCTTTCTCACTTATTTGTGAAGGAATCGGACAGGCACGAGTCTCTGAATCCTTTACGCCTTTCTGATTTCTTTTGTCCTTTACAATTTCACTGACCCACTGTATGGAATGCATTTCACATAGTGGCCCTGAAGCAAAATGTACAAGGACAAATATTTCAACATAAAAAAGGTGGCCATTTTGGAATTGAAGGAGGCAAGAGGTTGCAGAAAACATCAATCACCGCTCAGCATGCCAACTGTGGACCCAGTGGGGGGGCAAAAGCAATGTTTTACCAAGTAAATAGTCAGACACACATCAATACTGGGGAGCTGGCATGCCTTCCTAGCAATGTCTTAACGTATTGTTCAAGACCACTCGCAAACTTTTCGGAGATAAGTTAAGGACCCCGACAGAGAGACGGGCGGTGTAATGCCTTTAAATTCTTCGTCTAGAAACTAGTTCAAGCGTACGACCAAAATAAAACATCTCCATGGCAGAGCTCATCCTGC
Organism: Galaxias brevipinnis; assembly: GCA_036023535.2. NCBI lineage: Eukaryota > Metazoa > Chordata > Actinopteri > Galaxiiformes > Galaxiidae > Galaxias > Galaxias brevipinnis. Next base: position 5,845 of record JAVQIZ010009826.1, on the reverse strand, counting down.
ATAATTCAGTGGCAGAGAACACATCCGTTGTCAGAGCGGTGGCGCTGCTCTGAGTCGACTGGGGGGCCAACAGGGGTTTGGGCGGCTCGCTACTACTATCAGCTTTATGTCATAGAAAAACAAACAGCACACAGTGCATTCACTCTGAGAGGCAGCACAAAAAAGGAAGGCCTGCCCTCCTTCCTGTCTCCGCATATGCCCTCCTTTTAAAATCATTTCAAATGCTGAGTCTAAACATACTTCACAACCGGCGAAATGCATCAAAGAAACAAGTAAATGATTAACAAAGGCATGAATCATATATTTGTTGTGCTAATTATGTCCGAGTCTCAACATGTCTCATTAAAACATTTAACCCTTACAAAACCACGACTGTGCTACTTTAAAATGGCTTTCATTTTTGTATGGTATATTTTTAAAACAGGTATACTTGAACAGCTAACAATAGCTAAATCTGCTACTTAGCATGGATTAAAATGGCAAGAGCCAAGCTACAATCTGGGTATTTGTTGGACTGATATTTTACTAATCCACAGCAACCTACTGACTTGCCCAGCGGTAAACCCTTGTCTGAACTGAACCCCACACGCTAACCTCTGCCAGCTACCAAAAGCAGTGTACGCTGGGAAGGCTTGGCAAGACATGAATAAATCAGGTTTGCAGTGGTGCTCTGTGAGTTTTGGCTGCTGGAGAGCTCTGTGCGTCATCCAAGTGTGGGTTTTCTCTCCCAACAGAGATGCCAGGGAGATGTCATACTCTCACACACACACACACACACACACACACACACACACACACACACACACACACACACACACACACACACACACACATTCACATGTACACACACTCTCTCGCTACCCCTGCCTATCTCCTTGGCTCTTTGCAGCTCTCTGCTCTCCTTAGCTCTCATCTGTATTCCCAGCAATTTTTTTTGTTACACCTCTAAGCTAGAACTATTGTTTAAAAACCTAGGATAAACACATTTTGTATTGATTATAAATTAAAGTAAAATTGATTAATAAACCTCCAGACAAACACCTCTAGACAGTAATACAGGGGGGGCTGGTCTTAAAGAGAGTTTAGGAGAATCATTCAACATCCAATCACCCAAAATAGGAAAGCCCAAAATCTAGCACACACCTTGGATCCACATGTCTCTGAAAACTAAGGACTCATTTCCGAAAAATATTTAGAAAACGTATTCATGCATTTGTTCCCAGTTGGCTAGACTGCTGTAATGGTCTTCTCTCTGGTATTCCTAAAAAAATGCTTTAACGACTGCAGTTTGGTCAGAATGCTGTTGTTAAGACTTTTAACAAAGACCAAAAAATATTAACATATTACACCAATTCTAAAATCCCTACACATGCTCCCTATGTGTCAGATAATTGATTTTAAAATACTGTTGCTAAATCACTAAATAATTTGGGGCCAAACTACATTACCGACATGCTAATACAGTATGAACCCTCAAGACCCCTCAGGTCATCTGGAACAGGTCGGCCAACCGTCCCCAGAGTTAAAACCAAAAAAGGTGAAGCATAGTTTAGCTAGTATGCAGCAAATAGCTGGAACCAACTTACAGAAGATCTGAGACTCACTCTGAGCCTGACTACTTATAAATCCAGATTAAAAACGTAAATGTTCTCTATTTCACTTGGCTGAAATCATGTTGAGCAATTTTGTTAATCTTATTACAAACAGTTTTTTCTTTATTTTTCATGGTTTCTTTGTTTCTTCCTTGTACGTTTCTGCTTGCTGTGTGGAAAGCACATTGAATTGCCTCTGTTTGAAATGTGCTCTACAAATTCATTGGATTTGATTTGATTAAATCCTGACACACCAAAAGGACAAGGCCTACAGAATGAATGTGTCTGCATTCCCTCCACTGAAAGTCTTCTATTGAAAGCATTGAACTAGATAAATGAGATGGCTATTGTGGTTTTACACAGCCATTGGGCAACTCTCTCTGGCTGCTTTGAGACACTTGAGTTTGTAAGACCCTGGCGTCTAGCTGGCCTTGTGTACAGCAGACCTTCTCTCAAAGAACTTCCTGCACCAAGCTGACCTTAAGGCTGCCCAGGGGTGGCCGGGGGATGGGGTCATTAGCTTATTCTGCCCGGGCGCTCACTTTGTGGGTTCCATTTAGGGCCACAAACTCGACCAACTCCATTTCCACAGACACACAAAGACATGCAAATACACAACAGTGCAGAATGAATTGAACGCCTCAAGGTTTGTAAGCAATCAATGTGTGGGAGTTTAAGTGCCAGTATCTTGCAATGTTAGTCAGCGTTGCGACTCAAATTGTTCACCATGCTTCTCTGGCCGTGAATTTGCTACTTCAGGTGCAACAGTGTCTGGTGTGGATGCACTCACAATGCAGATGCATAAACCAGAGATGCATCACTGAGCTTTCTACAAAGGTGGTTATTGCTTCAAGTCATAAAAAAAAAGTGTGACAAGAATCACAACAAATCGGATTTACATTGGGAATATTACATTAGCATGATCCATTCATCTACCAAAGACCTTGCTGCACACAATATGTCACGATTTTGTGTTGATATGGATAAAGCAGATTATGATAAAGCAGAAAGGTGCCCAAAAAGAAAGAAGTGAAGATTATGACAGATCTGCAGGATTTCAAACCAAACATTTGAAAGGAAAGCTGAGTATTTATCGATGCATTATGCATACTGTAGGAAAGAAAAAGATCACTTTGGTAATGTTACTGTGGCTTGTGTTACTGATCAGGGCAGGCGCTTTAGAAGTCCTTAGGGTGGCTGTAGGCAAGACAAAGGTCCCACTGTCGGGCACCTGAGATCAAACTGCAGTCCTGACTCCAGACACCACCATTCCAACAGCTCAACCACTATACAGTAAATGCAAATAAAGATAGATGATATATGACTGCTATAAGTCACTGTTAGAACGAGAAAGACAGTTTCATATTTCTGCAAGCCCTGCAAACAGCTGGGGTCATGGAACACTGCGGTCTAGCATACGAAAAGCCAGCTCACCACAGCAACAGAAAGACAGTATCTCTGGCACATTGCTTTGTGTGACTGGGACAGGAACTTGGAGAGACTGGTTGCTAATCCTAGCCAGCCAAGAAGCCCCATCAGCTAGGCTGCGTAGCAGGGCTGCTTACAGGGAAGCTGGGCCCTATGAAAAGGGCTGTCTTGATATTGATGAACACTTTTCAGTGGATAAGGGGGATTTTGGAAGCCCATTCAAGACTTGGTCTCCAAGTCTTTCACCTTGCTTTCTCTGATAAATGAAGCTCCTTCACTGGCTTCTTGAAGCAAGCAGAATCTGCTCCTCCAGGTTCTTGGTTACTTGGAAGAGTGCTGCAGACTTTCCTTGACAGGAAAGGATGATTGCGTTCTGCAAGCTTCCAGACGAAACCAGCACAATGGAGAGACCAGTGACAAAGCCTTGCGGCCTCAAACTTGACAAGCTCGGATAGACGAGACATACAGAGGAAAGAAAGAGAGAGAGAGAGAGAGAGAGAGCGAGAGAGAGAGAGAGAGAGAGAGAGAGAGAGTAAAATAATAAGAGTGTCAGTGTTTGTGCGTGTGTGTGTGTGTGTGTGTGTGTGTGTGTGTGTGTGTGTGTGTGTGTGTGTGTGTGTGTGTGTGTGTGTGTACGTGTGCGAGTGCGTGTGCGTGTGCGTGTGTGTGTGTGTGTGAACACACCTGTCTGACTTCCATGTGATCCCAGAAGGGAGGTTGGGACAGACACACGCTGGCTAATGTGAATCTCTGTGTTAGTGTTGCATTGTGTCCTGTGTATTCTCTGTGCGTCCATGTTGCTTCCCCAGACACACCGAGGAAATGTTTCTCTGCAAAACCCCCCAAAACGCTGTTCTACCTCCCTCGTCTCCCGGTAAAACAGTGACAAGGTGATTGATGAGATCCTCCTCGAGGTGACTCTGCTCGAAGGACGTGTTTGTGTCCCGATGATACGGACAGCATTCCGGGACCAGGGACGTGCGTGGCACCCCAAAGAGGCCGGGAAGAGGTGTCCCGTTCCTCTGTGTCTCTGTTCCCTCCATCCTTCTCCCTCCGCTGAACTCTCGATCCCCACCCACTCCCTCTCCATTAGCTATCCACTGGAAACCCCTTTGTTCTTCCTGGCGTCCTCTTTCTCTCTCGGCATTTCTAATGCGTGTCAGTAACACGTCTCTTTTGCCATCCCGCGCTACATTCTCAACGCCCCTCTCTGACCTTCTCTGGCCTGGCTCTCTGCTTTCGTTTCTGCTAGCATTTCCCTCGCCATACACTGACATTTCTGCCTGTCCTCCCATGCCTATCACACTCCTTCTTCACATCTGTTCCTCTCTCTCTCTCTCTCCTGCCCTCCCTCTCTCCTAGTCCTAACTTTCATTTACATATATATTCTTTGCCTACTCCATTGAAGTGCAGCCTGCACTGGTGTGTGCTGTGCATGTGTGCTGTGTGTAATTGCGTGCCATGTCTGTGTGGGTGTTCTGTGCGTGTGCGCCGTGGGTAAGTGTGCGTGCGCTGAGTGCTGACATACTGCGATGTTTATGGCAGGAAGTCCATGGCATATGTGTGAGGGAGGGGAGCAGGTGTGTTTCCAATTTATGAACAAAATAATAACCTACGTAACATGAAGCATTCCTTTTTTCTAACAAACAAATCTGTGTGTGTTGATGTATTGGTCTCTGAATGTGTTTGAGATTGTTAATGAGTAGGCATATGGGTGTGTGTGCATGTGTGTGTGTTCGTGCACATACGTATGTGCTGTTGTGCGTGCCTTTTGAAACATTCGGATAGCTCCCTGTTACTGTTGTTTTGAGCCTTTGACTACGGGGGTGATATTAACAAACCTTCTGTGCTGCACACAAACTAGGCCACTGACTGGCTGCAGGCGGAAAGAGATAGCGATAGAGGGAGGAATACCGACAGATAGAAGACGAGAAAGGGAGAGAGTCAGGGAAAGAAGGGAGAAATGACACAACACATACAGTAGCGCCTTTCTCCACGTGCCACAGTTCACCTATGCCCCTTTGTGTTTCCAAAACCAGTCAGGATCCGTGGTTCAACCTGACCGAGGGACCATCCTGTCATCATACGGTACCATGGCCATTAGGAAGGAGTGGTGAGAACTACCACACAGACTGCTGATTAGGACCCACACGCACTGGGGATTCAATGCCTCCCAAACCAGGGAATCAGTGGACCTCTGCCTCTGCTTAGTGTTTCAATAGTATTGATAACAAGAGCCAGGTTACCGATAGGTTGTGCATTTTTCATAAAGAAGCAGTACATGCTGTACTGAAATTTTACTATACTGCATTCTCACTATATACATGTATCTAAAGCTATGCTATGTCAAATATAAATAACATTACTGTGTTTTTGTTTGTTGTCTTGCTCTTATATTCTAGGTAGGCGGAAATAAGGAGGGATGAGACATGGGAGGACAAAGGAGAGAGGGAGTCATGAAAAGGAAAAAAGAGTGATGGGACAGTTCGTGGTGTCAAAGGGAAAGCTTGAGTGAGACATCGTCTGAAATGGCAGGAAGCAGAGAGAACTGAGGGACAGATGGGCTTTCAGGTCTGGCACTGAGAGGCACAGAGGAACTGAAAGGTAGGGAAGGGGAGAAATCCACCAAGGATTACGTAATGAAAGAAAGAGAGAAAGTGACAAAAACAAGATGGAGTGTTGAAGAGAAAAAAAAGTGAGAAAGGAGTTCAAGGGAGAGGTGAGAACTAGAGAGACATGGCTTTCTCATTTTCTCTGTGATTACAAATATCGAGCTCTGGGTCTGTTTGGTTCTCAATTACTACATTGGAGCGAGAGAGAGAGAG
>JAVQIZ010009804.1:0-11336 GCA_036023535.2 Galaxias brevipinnis | reverse complement strand
GGTTTGGACCGCAGTCCGCTTGTGCTGCAGGGGTAGGTTCTGCGCGCTAAGGCGGTCAGTCGAATAACTGCGATGCATCACATCGCATTTGCGCAGGGAAATGCATTTCTAGTTATCATGGTTATCAATATTACCGCGGTATTCTAATGTGCTGAAAATATTCAAATAGTACTGATACACAGTGAAATTTGTATATTGAAAAACGTGAATAAAATAAACAGCAATATGCACTTTTGTTTGCACACATATGGAACATCACTCATTGTCCTCTTCTTTATAAAGACATAAGTTGCTGCTCGCCTAAGATCCAGTATGCATGCGTCTATGTTCACCTGAGATTGACTTATTTATTTTTGGCATATTTACTTCATCAAGTTTAAGTAGTAGGAAGTACCTAATGTTATTGGTGTTGTTAATTTATTAATTATTCACTCACTCACACGCACACTAGAGTTCTTAACGGGCTGAAAGAGTACTGCCCGACCTGGACAGAGCTAAAAGTTTATTTATGCCTTGCATTCGATCTGAAGTTGTGGGTGGTAGTCACGAATATGACTCAAAAGGTTTAGTGTTGCCCCCTTTCACAGTGATTTCTCTTTCTGCTTGTTGGGTTACCATCTTCAATCAAGTTTCCGTCAGCAATTTTATTAAACCAAAATGCGGCAATTTTATTTTCTCAATGTTTTTTCTCTTGTTTCAATTACGGTTCAATAAAAATTGCTGATTATATACGTTGCTCTGCCAGGCAGACAGTGACTGGAGCTAAAAGCAAAACAAAAAAATCTGTATGCAAACATTAGCTGTGTGTTGCGTTTTCTGTGCTTGCAGCGCGTTTCTGTAATGTGTAGTGTTGTCAATTTGTAGCGCGTTTACTAAACGCTACGCATGTTGTCAAATTGATGTAAACGTTATCTTAATTTGCTTGTTTTGTCTATTTGCATGTGTTCTCTTAAATTGCGGTGCGTTGGCCTCTCAGGGCCACCGTGCATATCGATGTCATGGACTGAAATGTTATGCTTCAGAGGGAAGGGAAGAAAGAGGGTGGAAGGAAGATAGGAAAAGAGCGATATTAACTAATTCGATCACAAGGACCAACAGTTTATGATTTGCTAATATACACAAAAGTCTTAACCACTCAAATGTAGGCTACGTTTTACATTTGGTATTTGAAACAGTTTGGCCCACAGTGATTGGCCGTGCCTTTGCCCCTGATATGGTATATGAGATATTGCCTTTCAAAGTGTGAAAATTTGTGTCACTTGTTATAGCGGCATCATCAAACCCATTAGGGGCATCCACATGCAAAGTTTAAAGTTTCTAGCAAAAGCAGCTCACGTGAAATTGAGCGGCGGCAGGAAAACAATAACATTAGAGAAGAATAAACCGGTGCAATAAATAACTATAAGGGACCACTCCCTTCGGGCTAGGGCCCTTAATATCAACAAAGCATGGTACTTTAATTATTCATAAGGGAACGCTTACTGCTGTATGTCGTCCTCCGAGCCATTACCCTGATGTATGGATACTAAGGAGAAAGAAAACAATAGCTATAAGAATTGTACAAGGCAATAAAACTAGGACTGTTTTCTTAAAACCTTAGCTGTACAAACTTTTTTTGTTCCTGCATTCCCTGAACTTTTCACACAGCTTTAAACTTAAGTGAACAACCCACCAGGTGCCCAAGCGTTTCTGCAGTTCAAGCACAGGGCGGTCAGAAGGATTAGCGACAGAAAGATTATTCCAGTCGTCAGCGCTGTAAGAACAGATGTTTCCATTGCTCTAGAGAAAAAAAAATCACATGCATTCACAACGCACTATGCCATTAGGTCTGCGTATCTGTATACACAAAATACATCCAGAAATTCATGCACAGGATTAAACAGGACTAATTCAACCTAATACAGTTCCATTTGTCCACAGAAAGTGTTGGTTAGCCATGACAGAAGCAAATACAAGTTGGTGTAGTTTCAGTTCTTGTAAATTCTATATTTTTACTCAATATGCCAACATTTTTTAAATTTTTCCAAGCGATTCTTTTAGTAAGACAATATAATTTATTTTGCTTTCTTTACATGCAATGTAATTTTTGGATAACATTTTACTTTTGCATGAAACTTTTCAGAAAGCAAACAGATAGTCTTTAACGCTAGGAGCAGGGCAATGATAAAAAAGTAAAGATGATCCATAACCTGTCTCTGTTGTAGCTCCTTTTTCAGTTATTGAAGGCTAGATTTAATGCCACCAAATAACCTAACCACTAATATGAGCTACATAATATATGTTGTTCAACATAAATCTGACTCATCCTTCAATACTCCATTTTTTTGTCACCATTAATATTTATTAATTAAATTACAATGTTACACACAGAGTAAACCTTTACCCATACACCTTGAATCACGTTTTCTCCCTTTGTTGTCTTTATTTTACATATATGCATTATCTTATTCCCACTTTACCAGACTCCTGGTATCCTGTAATGAATATGTGAGTAAAAACCAGCAGACCAATACAACATACCTTAAGCAGACTTGGGTGTCCAGAGAAGCTTTAATTAACATGGTTCTTATTCTAATGTCTTCATGAAACCATGGTACAGGTCATAATGGTGCTTATTCAGAAACTAAGATAGTATTGTGAATTAATTAGCTATACACAGTACTGCCACAATGTGCTTATTATGGAGGATGCTCTCAACACAACCATTTTGTTGAAACAGCATGAGACATTTAGAGGGAGGATATCTTCAATAGATAAAACATAATTGTTAGTGAGAGTAATTTACATTTAAAGGAGAAAATATTTTTACTAGACAGGTAAACAAGTAACACTAAAACTCTAAAAGCCTCTACACAGATGTGTATTAAGGATACTTACAGAAAGACACAAAAAGATTGACAACTAGAGATAAAAAAACAAAACAAAGGCCAAACCCTTAGGTCTTAAGTGTTTACAAACAGTACTTGCAGAGAATACCTAGAGGGAACAGACTTACCTTTTGCTTGCAGAAATTACTACTTGTAGCACGTTGAAAATCTACCGGTCGTAGATACCAGAGGGGGTTCGAACATTAGCTGCATTTGCATCTACTCCACTCTTAAGATCACTATTGACATAATTGGCAATTCTGCTTGGTTTACAAGACCCACTTTTCTAGCACTGCCTTGACCACCCAAACGTTTCCAGATCCTTCTAACGCAAAGTTATTTATTTCTTCTCACTTCTCACTGTTTGATTAGATCCTGTGAAGAGTTGGAGGCCCTTTCTCTTGTCAGAGACCTGCTTGATATGTTTCTATATCTTTTCTCCCTCCCACTACTCATAAGCTCATCTGTTCCGTCATACAGTAGCAACTACCTCGAGCGCGCCTTTTTCAGATGTTCTCACAAGTTGCATCAGTTAATGTTTCCCACAAAACCTACAACTCTTCCTCTGACTTGCTTTTTGAGGAGATAGAAAATTAAATGCTTTTTTTGGTTACTTTCAAAACCAGTTGACCAGAAGATAGTTATTTATAGTTCTTACAATCTTTCCAAATATTGTGCCCTGTTAATAACAACTTTAGCAAACATAAATTATTCTTTATAAAGCAGAATAAAATATGAAACTGAACATATTTCATTAATCTTTCCAAAACTACGTTTAACTGCACTGTCATTTCTTTAACTGGCACCATTTCTAAATTCAGATAGAATATGTAGGCAACTGCCACTGTAAATGCTAGCAGAGGAGCAACAGTATAAGGTGTTGGCCTGGGTTCTTGCAACTGTTTTGGAATTCTCACTGTTGGATTTTAGGTTTCATAAACTGCTGACAGAATGTGTCTGGAAGTATCTGCTTAGTTCTCTCATAAGCAAAGGTTAAACAGATGTGTATATCAAGTACCACCCACACTAAAAAAATACATAATAAAACCTGTGTAATTGCACACTTTCACACGTATTTGCATAACTGTGTTGATGCTCAATGTTGTGTGGGCAACTTAAATAATGTTTCAGCACCCAGCTTTATCTCTCACGTCCTCCCACCTACAAACAGGAAACCCGACCAAAGGAAGGAAGCTGCGCGCTCCTCTTTATGTCAAAGTGGGGAAACAGACAGAGTGTACGGCAGAAAAATTAGGGGACTTGAGGACTTCCAAAGTCATGAAAAAGGGTTGAGGGTTAGACATGAGTAAATGGGGTCAACAAAAATGCAAACTAACAGACGTTTTAAATGGCTTCATTGCAAAATTTTGAAATTTCATCCTACTCAGACAATCAGTGAAAGGAGAGTTTAAACTTAATATATTCTCTAGGGCTATGGTGAAATTGCATAATGAAAAAAACACTTAATGCAGAATGACACTTGACTTTCAGGACCATCCAATAAAAGTAATGTAAAAAAAAAAAAAAAAGACTCGGCATAAAAATATAACGCATCTCATCAAATCTAGATTTACATTTATTTCAGCACTAGCGAGGTATATAGTTGGAAATAAACAGACTGGCTGCACACTGAACTTGGTATATGGTAAAACAGTGTTCAAAAGCAGACTGAGGTAAAAATGTGTAATTTAAAACTTTCCGAATTGCAGCCTGCTCTAGTCGTTCATTGGTGGTACTTACATAACAATTTCCTAAACGATAATCATTTATGACCAAAAAAAAAAGGTATCATAATAGGTTATCTGTAACAACATTTAAATCAATTACTAATAGAAAGATATTGGAAGGGGTTTGGAGAAATGACCAGATCCTGTGCTCTTTTAAATTGAGATCCATCACTATGTTGCAATTTAATTCTTTATTTTAAGTAGCCAAGCAATGTCTTACCTAAGGGAAGAGCGGTAAGCACAGCAACATTGGAAGGAAGTGATTACAACATCAAACTGGAATAAAACCATTTGGCTTTCAGCAGAGCTATGGTTATGGTACCATTTTTGGGCATGAGATACTGATTTTAGAGAGGGAAGGATGTACACCCTTTATAAAGCTATGCAAAGTGATTAAAAATGCCTCTTAAAAAGGGGCAAACACTACAGTGGCCCCTTGGCAGACACAGGTAATAAAAACTGTGTTGATAAAATGTTGAATAAATAATTATAAAACACTCCGCCAGGACTCCCTTCAATCAATAACCATTGTCCTAAAACCACTGCGATCGGCTGGTCCCGGACTGGGGAAAGATGCTCTTCTGCTGCTTCTCAATGGGCGCCTCCTACTTCCCTTTCATCATTGTTTAAATCAAAACACTGGATACTGGTACCCGCGTTGAACGGCCGCTTTTGGGCACAACAATTGGTCCATCATCTGCCATGAGAAAATAGAAGGAAAGCAAACATTCCAAAACTACAGTAATGCAAAGCAAAAATACATTAAGACAGTTTGTTGTAAAGTGTGAACACACGACCACAACCATTAGTTTGTTTCTCAGGCAACATGCAGCCCAGCGGCTGGTCTCACCTGAGGGTACATATCTTTCAGCACGTTGCCTGTCTTGCTCAATAAAAAGAGCAGTGGCCAAGAAGAACCCTCCCCCTATGACGGCCACAAACGAGCAAAGTAGGAGTGAAAGTTGTAACGAGCGAAACTGCCACAGGTACGAGTCACTCTCCCTCAGCGAATCAGACACCTGAGAAAGAGAGCAGAAGGCTGCTTGGTTATTTATGAGAAATTATGTGGGCCTTTTTGTGTCAGTTTGTTCATAGTAGGACGTACCACTCCTATGAGGTAGGGGCTCCCAGCATCTCCTAGAAGGTGAGAAAGGACAATCTGGAAGGCCTCAGCGGTGGAGCGACGAGTAGGGACAACCACATACTGCGAAAGGAAAACAGACATGAGAAGATACACAACCCAACTGCAAAGATAATAATTCTTTGTTCTACAATTTGACCAGTACATACAAAAAAACATACCTGCCTGATTGGGCTGAGTGAATGCCAACGCACTACGGTTCTGCAGCATGTAAAACATTGGCGAACTGAGTGGGAGTACTCACCAGCAGGATGTCCGCCACTATGGCCCAGTTCATAGACAGGAAGGTCTCTCCTATGAAAATGAACACCTGAAGCAGCAGGCAGAGAATCACAAAGGAGGAAACGAACAGAAGGAGAAAGGTGGGAGATATGAGGTAAACCTAATGAATGATACGAACAACAGATGTAGATATGGAATGGGATGCAGACATTGCAATCATATTTTTTTACATAGGCAGAGCCCAAAGGATACAGCTTAAAGAAGCTGGTAACGCACATAGGTGGCGATGGTGCTGGCCTGGGCGCAAACAATAGCCAGGTACAGGAAGGGAGCAGAGAGGAGCAGACCAGTTGCACACACAAGGGGGTCGGCGCGCTGTGTCCTCATCCTCAGCCTTCGGCTGGCTTCCACACCCATAGCCACGCCCATCACCCCCGTCACGCATGTGATGATGCCAAAGTACAAGCTGTCAGGAGAAACAGACCACATTAACCAAAATGATTTCCACAATATAAACTCACTGGCCACTTTTTTAGGTACACCAGGTCAACTGCTTGTCAACGCAAATACCTAATCAGCAGCAGCAACTCGATGCATTTACACATGTAGACATGAGCCGGGTTCCGACCAAATGTTCCCTTACTGTTAGTCTCACGAACTACTTTTCAAGGAATTAAAAGGTTCCTGCAGCCCTATGATATCTTTCAACCGCATTAACTTTCCCCAGAAAAACAGGCAAACTGGTACACTGACGATGCGCCATATAAACCAATGGAAAGGTGTTATTTGTGCGACACGGCAACAGTAGTAAATATCTATTGTGAAGTCTGCGCTGTCAAGTTTGGATATTATTTTTATGACTATAAAATGTGGCAGGTAACGCAGGCTATAGAAGACTAAGCCTTCCCTAAATGTAATTGGTTTATCTTTTAATAAAAATAATGATGATCTATAACAATGCGCGTGGTTTGTTAAATTTGCAATACAAACATAATCAAAAACAGTATGTATTGGCTAACGTAACCAAGGCCTGTGTTTAAATGTGTTGGATTGTTAAAAGTCAATTTCTAACCACCCGTCACAACTGTGCGTTATTGCTTGCGAATACTGCATATAATTGTTGTTAGGAACATGATTACATTATCCTCCATGGTCATTAAAATAAGTAGGCTACGATAAAAGCCAGGAGCGGGTGAGCACCAACAGTATTTCCATTAAAGCAGACATGGCAAGCCGACAAGGCTGCCAGGTAAACCTTGACCGTGAAAAAGGCTCTGCCGTTGTCCAGTAGCCCCTGGAGGAATCATAGGATATTCCCCTGGTCGCATTGGAACAACACCAAATTCCGCTCCTCACACCAGGACTCGAACACGCATCATCTCAAGTCATACAGAGACCTAGTGGACGCTGCTCTGGCGCTCTGAATAGTGGCAACCACCCTGGGGTGTAACCCGTCAGTGGTCAACCTCAGCCTTTCAGGGGTTCTTGCCATTCGCCTGGGACAGTAAGTCTGGGCGCAACGGGAGCAGCCAAGGCTCCCCCACCACCTAGCTATATATATATCTGCCACACATGGCTTGGTCAACCATCGAAGGGCTACTAATATCAGCGACAGAGTCTGTGACCTCACACAGGCCAGCACGACCGAGATCAGAGCTGTAGAGGGAAACGCGTAAAGCAGCCTGTCTGCAGGCCACGTGTGCATCAGAGCATCTACGCCCAGAGGAGCACCTGCTTCTCGCAGAGAGAAGTAAAGGTGACACTGGGCACTGGTCGCCGAGGTGAAAAGATTAACGGACGCTTCTCCAAAGCGACATCAAATCTTCGGTACCACCTCTGGATGCACTCTTCGGGCGGGATTTTTCCCCGGGAGAGAAGGTCGGCGCCAGTATTCAGGTGACCGGGGACATGAGTCGCCCTGAGCGACCTCAGATTCACTGCACACCACAGCAATAGCTGCCTGGCTAACTTGTGAAGTGTCCAGGAGCACGTTCCGCCCTGTCAACACAAAAGCCACCACGGTCGTGTTGTACATAACACATCCGGGAGAAACCGTTTTAGCACCAGGAAGACCGTGAGCAGTTCCAGGTGATTGATGTGGAGACAGCGTTGAGACGTGTCCCCCGCACCGCTCACCGGACGTCCCTCGCAGACGCTACCCCCATCCTGTTTGGGAGGCATCTGTCGTCACTACGCGTCTGTGTACTACAGGGCCCAATAGGGTGCCCGTCAGCAGCAGCGCTCTGTCCCGCCACGCCGCCAGCTCCAAAACACAGCGGTTGGTGATCCTCAGGGATAAACCCTGTCTCCTATACAACACTATGGCTGCCAGCCAGTATTGGAAGGCCCAAATGCGGAGGAAAACCGTCCAGATTCTTGTAAATGGTCTTGGCGTGGTCCCGGAAAGGCATGGTTCAGAACTGAGTGGATGGTTATTGGTTATTCCCAAGAACGTAACGCACTGGGAGGGAATCAGACAGCTCTTTTCGGGGTTCACCACGAAACTGAGGGAAGCTAGATGGGACAAGAGCACACTTGTGTGCTCCATCGCCTCCTCTCTCGTGCCTGTGCACAATAACCAATCGTCCAGGTAATTGTGTATGTTCGGGGTGCCAGTGGGAGTCCGAAGGGGAGAACCTGGAACTCAAACACCTGACCTTTGAACGCAAACCTGAGGAACTTCCTGTGTGCAGGGAGGACCAAAATGTGAAAGTAAGCATCCTTTGGGTCAATGGTTGTAAACCAATCGCCCTGACGGATACTGCATAAGAGGCCTCTGATCGTCAGCATTTTGAACTGGAATACAGTCAAGTGGCTGTTTAATCGCCTCAGGTCCAGGATGGGGCGTGCGTAACTGATGTCCCACAGCTCGGAGATGTCATCGTCCGGGTCAGACTCAGCCATCTCCTGCTGGACCACGGCTTGGTATGCCAGGAGAATCAAAACCACACTCGCACTCCTGGCTGCCAAGGCTGAGGCCTTGTAGGACGCCCCCGGTACAGAAAATGGGGGATGGCCAGGGGATGCCCATGCAGGCGGCATGCCTCCCACGTCGATAAGGACTGGTAATGAGACGAGACCACCTCAGCTGGCTGAGAGAGCGTGTCCGTCATTGTGTGTCCGAACACTGGCACCACATCTTCCTCGTCTGCTTTGGTCCCCAGGTTGCCGTGAGACCTGTGCACCACGACAGGCAGGCATGAGGAAAGAGAAGAGAGCTCCCCAATACAGAGCTCGTCTTCGCTTGGAGGGGCAGCCTCAACAGGCAGACGAGCCTGACCTACATTTTAAGTCCAAAAACTACTGTTATAACACTTTAAAATGAATACACAGTATTGTGACTACCATTCCACTCTGCCTGCATGTTGACCTTAGTTTTGGACATAGTTTGATTGTTTCTAAATTGGTTTATTTAGATTGATTTATTTGACAGTGAACAACTTTGGCTAATTTGGTTTGTTAAAGGAACAACCAAGTAATTGAGTTTGGTTTGGGCTTCCAGTTCGTTCATGGTAGCTCACCATGTGGGAATAGGTGTTTGTCTTATGAATGCAGCTGGGTGCTGTTTGGATGGAAGGCTAATAATTGGGTCTCACTATTTTGTTGAATACTGAAGTGGAGGTCAATGTTTCTTTCCCATGGTGGATATTGGGAGTTTACGATTAGGTCTGTTCAAGTGCCAATTTACTGTGTTTAGGAACCGCATACCTTGATTGGATAGATCTTTAGCATGATAGCTATTTAGTGTGGCAATGAAAGCAGGTGGATCCAGTATGAATTAAACTGCCTCAGGGGCTCTTCCTGTTATTTAGGAGTCACCGGGTTGCCGGGTGTTTATGTTTCTGAAGTACTGCCTGCTAGTAATTGCACAAAAACTAGGGATGAGCTGAAATGGCAAGTAAGCTAGGTCTATTAGATAGAATAGGGCTGGATCCAGTTTGTCAGTCGGATTTGTAAGTGGCACATGGACTAGTAGTAGTTTTGCAAGATTCTCTTTGGGTGTTGGTTTGAAACATTCTTGATTGAGGTGAGTTTTAGTTCTCTTTGGAGAATATTTGGAAGATGTAATACAAAACAAAACTACAGGAAACATTTAAATCGGGAATCAAGGGTTTATCAAAAAACAAAATGAGCGCACGAGACAGAGTTGTAATGACTCCAGTCAATTGAGTCAGCGGGCTATTTTGCCTCGAAAATGGCCCTGACAACTCGGAAATGCCGTCAAAAGACTCGACTCGAGTCCGTGCAAGAAAGACTCCACTTTGAAATTCTCCATGTGACTCGAGTCATTAAATAAATAACCAAAAATAAATAAACCATTTAAATACGCGCAACAGCAGACTAATCTAAGGCCACTATTTTGGTTGTCAAGACCGATACTAAGCAAGCGTAGTGTTTAAGCGCTAAAGCCACGGGGCAGAAAGAATTAGCCTACCATTCAACACACTGGAACATAACAGAGATCCGCATTAGATCATTTAAAAGGCCCTTGCTGAACTGCGAGGGCACCCCCGGTAACTGCCTGACAGAGTCACAGATGGGTGAATCCCGAACAACTAAGCGGATATTAATACCAAAATAGGCTATATAATCATGATTTAATGGGCGAAACCAAGCAATTCTATGTAAAATCAGACAATCAGCACCCCCTATAGCCTCAATGGAATGATCCTCATTTCATAACCACATTTTGCGACAATTCGACTGAGATTGGCAGTCGAATCAGGCTCCTTTGACCGAATAGACGACTAACCCCTACTTTTATTCTAATCTGTAAAACAAATTTGAAAAATTTAGCTGAGACAAAATATCAGAGCTAGTGACTCGAAGTGACTTGGACCAGTAGCTGACTCCACTCGAACAATAGGGATTCAAGTTGAGCTTGTATGTGAAAAACTCGACTCGAGTCCCAATTTTTGGTAAACCATTACAACTCTGGCATGATAATGCTTTAACCCTCTGTGACCGACGGACGCGCCGGCGCGTCCATCTGTCATCGTCTACCAAATCCTTCATAAAAAAAAAAATATTGGGTCTAGAGACGATTTCTTTTTTTTGTTTTAAACTAGAGGCCTGTAGCTTTAATTCAAGACCATTTTGGTCGAGGTATGTCGTTCGCATACTTTTCCACAGATCTACAAAAGTAGAGAACATTCTTTGAGCATTGCCTATCAATAGGTTGCATTGCCCCTCACCTTTTCAAGACTCTAAGTTTATAGCATCTACATTGTTATTTTCGCGGGGTTAGATGACGTCATTCGACAGTGTCGGTCATGTGATTTAAAGTTTCTAGTGTTTACTTAGTTCGAAGAATGACGACAATGACCATTCGACACAGGCTACATGCTATATATCAACAATGAAAATAAGCAAATCACT
>JAVQIZ010009801.1:0-11396 GCA_036023535.2 Galaxias brevipinnis | reverse complement strand
AGCCCTCCACCTGTTCCCCTGATACGTCACCATTGTCCACCAGCAACAAGAGAACTGAACATGTGGCGGCTGCACATTCCTCATTGTCCTCTCAAGCTCTCTCATTGGCTACAGACTGTGAGAAACTCCGCCAACACCAAGACCCACACATTCATATGGAGATTGGGGACTATTTATAGCAGGGATAAGGCCAGTAGAAATCAGATTCACTCTACACAGAGACTTCTACAGCATAGAGATCCAGCTATGGCACCTACCATCACTTCATCAATTTCCTCAAATGTGAACCTGACTGTGACTCACAAGGTAAATACAAGACTCAACTCCATCACCTATATTTTGTGATTATTTCTCAATAAATCTGCATGCTATATGCTTCTGAATGTGTTTATTAATGACCCTTTCCTATTTTTGCAGCAAAGAAAGCCACTTGTTGAGAAGTTACGCAAAGAGCATTTTACCTGTAGCATTGAGCAGATTCACATGGGCCCACAGATCTTCAACCAGCAGCATGACTCCAAGGTGGAATAAGCTGACATCCTGGAGATGACAGTTAGCTTCCTGAGACGACTGAAGAAGCAGAGCCAGCCAGTGAGCTCCTCCCCCTGCTCAACCGCTACCAATCAGGGTTACTCCAGGTGTGTTCAGGAGATGGTGAACTTCCTGTCTGAGGAGGAAGTGAAGACACTGTCACAAATGAAGACTGCTGAGTTACTTTCTGCAGCCTGTAGTCATCCTCTGAGAAGAACTGTATGGAGAGGGTTCTTCCTGAACGGACCTCTCCAGTCCAGATCAGGGTCAGCAAACAGGAGAGTCCAGTCAACAGACCCCTCTGGAGGTCCTGGGAAACACTTTGACTGGTGTTTCAGTCTTCATCCAAACCAAATGGACCACACTGGTCATGTTTATATCCATGACTAGTTTATGAATGACATTTGAGTTGGTCCAACATTGTGTCCATTTTCTGAGAAAATATGGAAAAAAATGTTGTTTATATATTTTCCAAGCCTGATCTGTTCTAAGATCAACATTTCCATTAAAATTTTATATCTTTTTTGTTGAAAAGAAATGGTACTTTTTGGAATTACATATTTTATATTAATTCTAATGTGCATCTTGTGTAAAGGTACAACTATATTTTGATTGTTTATCAATTGCTTCTCTTCCTCTTTTCAGCCATGTTGGGATTTATTTTATTATCACAGTGTGATAAGCAGAATGCATTTGTTTGAAGATCATTTAGCCTTTTGCGAGGAAAGTGACATTTTACAATATATTTTGTTCAAAGTAAACATTTCCATGTGTCTTTTATAAAGATGCTTATTCAATGAATATCATCTACTCTGTTTGAGTACAATGTCTTGGAGATGAGTCCAAGTATTGTTGTGATATGTTATTTCATCTTTTTGCCTTCAAGTGAGGTATTGTGATGTGGTTTATATAGTCTGTTGGAATTAATAAACATTATATGTTACACCATTTTATTTTTGTTTTTACTATGGTAAATATCTATCAGCTATTATATTTCATATGAAGTTTGCCTTAAGGTTAATTTCTAGATGATAAGTATCTACCGACCTGGCAGCACAATGGCCCTGGCAAAAAAATGTCACTCAACATTTAATGACATCTTTAAAAACCTAGAACTGTGTCCTAAACTTCCTTTTGAATCAACTGGGAATGCCAGTTCAATGTAAGCCATGTCAAAAATTTGTTAAAAAAACTCAGGTCTAGTTCTGAGTTAGGACTAGAAGGGGGATCACATTACTGGATTGGGCTTCGAATTGAAATCCTGGGATTTATCTTCTTGGTTCTACTCAAAGAGTTCTGCATTTTGGGCTCAGAGACAAAAAACGGACAGCTGGCTTAATCATTATTAATGAGTTACTAAACGCAGAAAGAGATTGATATACTGTAGACATTGTTTTTCTTGATTTCTAAAACTAAAACGTTTCTAACAGCGGGGTTGGTGAACACACACTCTCAATCCCCCAAAGTAAATTTATCGGTGGCTGTGTATTTAAAGTTTGGCTGTTCTTCACAAAATATTTCGTAGAAAAGCAGATTTTAAAGTCTGCATGAGATCATAATTAAAAGCGCAGTAATTTGATTGAATCCATACATTTAACAGGATTGTGAAAAAATATAATGTCCAAAGGTAGTGGGAAAGGAAATGAAAGCATAGTATGCAAAAAAAACATAAATGTGAATGCAATACAATCACACTGAAAACAACAAGTTGTTGGTCAAAAACACTCAGGGATTCCAATCCTAGAGTACTGTTTTGAGTTATGCTGAAGAATAATGGCACCACATGTATACAAAAGCCTTCTTAAGTTGTGTTTCCAACTTTAGTGACAGTGCATACTGGTTAACACTTCTTAGTCAGGATGTTTGCGTGTGTGTGGATGGGTGTGTGTGTGTGTGTGTGTGTGTGTGGGTTGCGTTGCGTAAACATCACCCATGGGAAACCTACCCACGTCATACCCACATAAAGTTACCAGGCCAGTTTGTCTCAGATTTGTGGTGGTAATGTCTCGTTCTGCTTTTTTTTACCATATGATTCTTGTCACTCCCCTCCAGCCCCCCTTATACGATGTTGAAGTTGTTGTAGGAATTATAGGAATACCCCTCCCCAATGTGCTTTGAACTATAAGGAGTTCTCGTCATCCTGAATGCATTGATGTGTTAAGTTGGGGCCCTAAAGCGTAGGGACGTATTTTGAAGATTGTATAATTGATTTTGATGGTAACTCAAATATCAGCCATGACAACCTGAACAAATCTGCCAAATTCTTCCAGTTTCATATATGTTTTATACATCTAAAACAGCCTTGGGTCAAATTGTATACAGGACATTGAAAACATTATCATGTGAATTTGATGTGTAACCAGTTGTCTCCATTAAATTAGGAAAAGACATTAAATATTTAACAAGACAAATTATGTCAATAATTTCTTTAGGGACGTCAAACATTGAAGGGGGTCAAAGATAATAGGAGGGTTAAACAAACACACACACACACACATGAACCAAAGGGCCATGGCAAACATCACAGTAGAAGATATATACAGTGCAATAACCTGCAGCTCAATAGTGCAAACGGTTCACAGTTAATTCAGCCATTTATCACGCAGTATGTGTCTCCTAGGGAAAGAAGAATAGTTAGAGGGGGGTGTTTGTCCTCTTACTTCGTTGCCTCCACCCCTCCCATCCTCAGTCCAGCCATCTGGCTCCAGCAGCCCCTCCAACATGACGACTGCAGCTGATAAGCTCAACTCAACCTGGAAAAGCCAGGGAGCAAAGTGAATGAAAGAGAGGGATGGTGAGACACGGAGAGAGAGGGGATTGTGGGTAACATTAGTTAACGGTCACTACGATCATAGCTGTGCTTTTTTTATGCAAGCAGGGCACATTGCATTAGGTGTGTCATGATACCACATTACCTTTGCTGTGTGTTCTCACATTGTGAACCATTTTGTAGTGGAGGGAAAGCAGGAAGAAAATGAGCGGAAAAAAGAGGGGAGATGCTGTGGAGCAGAGGTGCTTCCCTAAGGGGCTGAACGAGGCAGTCCTGTGCCCCTCTCCTGTGGTGTCTGCTCCCCGTAATAAGCTCCAGGAAGGCTGCTTATCTCCTCCTCCTGCTCAAGCCATCCAGCACCACTCTTTCCCCAGAGCCTGTGGCTTCTTGGAACCTATAGCCTTGCCTTACCGCTCAGTGGGAAACACGCTGACAGCAAAGCTACGCAGCTTAACATTTAAGTCGGCGCTAATCGCTAGCCGCCGCCGCCGCCGCACCCGCTACACACCTTCATGCATCTGTCTGCCATCTTCACTCCTTTTTAAAAAAAAAAAAATTCTCGGTTTTGTCAATTTGTTTACTTGCTCAGATATTGCCCTGCACAGTAAGAACCCTAATGACATTTCTGCAGTAATGGTAAGGTGGAAGGATGAGGAAGGCTCCGAAAGAGGTTAAAAGGTTAAATGCTCGCTGATATAAATCACACCTGAAGCAGATCAGACTGTTAGTGTAGTGGCACCGGGCCGTGATGGAAAGAGAGATCTCACTGGATCAACCCTGCCGTGATGCCGCGCTGGTTTGAGTCACTAGCAAGTGGTTCCAAAGTCTTTCAAAAGTCATTCCAGAAAGCCATCACAGTTATCGCCAAGCACTTCGACAGTAAGCTGTGCGTTTATTGCAGAACCTAAGATATGCTGCTTGTTTCTTTTTCTTTAGAGAACATTCAGCAGTAGAAAGAGGTGAGAAAACTATAAACTCCCCCCAAGAAATGCATTGTTCCCCTGGGGGAGGTCCACTTCAGAGCTAATCAATAATGTATAAGGCAGTCCATCTATAATTCATGAAGTTACAACACATGCTGTCAGAAGAATGGTGTAGAATACGACATAGGTTTTCAATAAAGCGTAACTGATAGTGTAATGGGCAAAGTGGTTGTAGCAGTGGGTCTTACTTGGTTGATTCCTCTTTGTTGCATTAAGAGAACTTCCCAAGTTGTGGTCCTGAACTGAGTTATCGTTTTATTTTATTTTTTTTCGTATCACATAGTTTTAGAATAAAGTAACCACCTTCATGTAAACTGTTGAGCTGAACAGCAGGCAGGGGTGTATCTCTCAACGCCAACCTGATAATGCCGAATACACGATTAGTTTCTCTGATGGCACTTGAGCCTCAGCATGTAGACTTTCATAAATGATACTTCTAGTGTCACTTGCACCAAAGCAATTTCCTGGTGAACTGCCAGCCAAGCTAAAGGGATGCAAACTGATGATGGATGCCTTGTGAGGAATGTGCACACAGACGGAAGCAGTTGATTAAAGCACCAATAACGGCTTTTCATTACTATACATTTCATTGTTCACTCCTGTTTGACAGCTGAAATTCTGGCCGTTCAGTATTTCTGATCAATGATCCAGTTGTCCGCAGGTATATTACAACCCAACTTATCAAACAATATCAGTCAATTGCACAGTAAAAGAGAAACATGATCATGCAAATAATAACTGCAAAATATGTTTTGGGAAAAAGATATCTAATCATCTACCATGGTGACTGGCCTGTTCATTTGAATAGAGCTTATTTTAAGCAAGTAGGGAAGTGAGATTTGAGTGAAGAGCACTTTTTCTTGATTCCTATAGCAGCTTTGTTTGCAATCCAGGCTTAGTATGATGAGCATAAAATACGGCTCTCTCAATCTGCAGAGTTTTAATACACTGCAGACTGACTTAAAAAATGTAGAGCCTACATTACCAACAGAAGTCATGTTCAAAGGAGCCATCAAAATGAATAAGGTTTTTGTGTGTGGGTTTGTCTTTGAATTAAATAGCTTAAGGTTAACTTGCTAACTGAACAAAGAAGTAGCTGTTGTCTGGGGTTGAGGTGCTACCCCTTCAGGACGGCAGCCATGTTATCCTCCTACACATGGTGGTAAAAGAGATCAAATACCAGAATGATTTACTTTGTGTCTGAATTTAACACTTGATACTCGGATTGAGACCAGTCTGTGAGGCCCAACTTATTGGGGTTCCCCACATCAAAAGAGAACAATTCAAAGGAAAGCTTTCACAATAGATCAAATGCAGCGACAAATATGAATGGGAAGACGTTAGCGAAACACTCATAGCTTAGATAGACTGTGGGCTTATGCCTCAATGTTGTCCTTTTATTTATTTATATATTTTTTTGTACAAAACCTGGAAGAATAATATAACGTTCGCTGTTATCGTACCGCTGCAGTCAGTATGGAACTATTTCCTGAGAGGAAACTATGTGTAATGTGCAGGGAAGGGCTGACTGACTGGTTAGCATTCAGTCTTGTCTCACAACACTACAGGCCAGTAACAGAAATACAGGAAAAGGAAATGAGTCATTCCATAGACTGTGTTTTACATGTACTATATTGTAATGTGTACATTGTACATACTCTCTCAACTCCAACCATCACAATATCCTGGAGAACAATGGCCTCTTTGGGTTTCTCTGTTCTACATGTCCGTGTGCAGTGCGGAGCTGACTCACACTGATTAACCACTGATTTGATATGGTCCGTATGGTCAATGTCCAGCCATCCTTCCATTTTTTCCAGCCTGCTACTAGCTCAATGGCTCTTTTTGCGTCAAAGGACTCAGATTAGTCAATGATGAACGTAATCACATTATGTTTACAGCCAGCTAGCTAGCCAGCCGTCCAAGCAAGGAGCAGCCGCCACTCTACTGAGAGAGCGGCTTATAATAAAGCGTGAAATGACATCCAAAGCCCGAGGTCATGTAAACACTATTTGAAGCGAAGCCTAGCATGAAAAGGAAGCTCACTTAGCTGCTGTTATGTTTTCATGCTTTCCCATTACTTAGCCATTACTTTGTTTTTTTGTTTTTGTTTTTGTTTTTAGGGCACTACAATTTGATGGAGGAAATTCTGGCCTGAGGTGTTGGTTTATTTTGGGTGAGGTAATTTGATTGAGTAGAGAGGTGTTTAGAGAATGAACAGGGTACTTGACCGTTGCTTTTCACCGTGCGGTCAAGGTACTACTAGTTGCAGCATGACGTTTGTTTTTGAGGTTTCGCAGTCCACTGTGTACTTCCTTAATTGAGTCCATTTTGATAATAGTAATTTATGTTTATGGTATGTATTCTGTCTGACTTGTATTGGTTTTGTGACAGTGGGGATACTGAATTCAAAATGATGTACTGAGTTACTGAGGAAGTCACCTTGAACTCAAGAGGATAAGTGAAAGAAGGAAAGACCAAAGATAACCTCAGCTGGGTTTATCTTCTACGAGCACACGTCAGGAAGGGGTTTGGTTTTCCAGCCCATGTGGTCACCAAACCCTATTGAGTGTTACAACAACATAATCTGGGCCAAACCACTGATACACCTGCTATTGAAAATAGAACAGTGGCCAGTATAACTAAGATAAGATAACTAACTAAATAAAGTACAATAACAGCTTCAGGTTATCAAATTAACAATTGATTACTCACATTTTCAAACAAAACCCTCCTCTTTTCCTCCCTTGTGGGTTTTTTTGATTGTTGGATACAGAAACCGTTGGAGATGTTATCAGCCTAGCATGAATTCTTCCATTGTCTTTCTTTTAACCCTTAGGAGCTCTCTCTCTCTCTCTCTCCAGTGATAACAATAGAGATCGGGAGCACAGTAAATACATACAGGCCGACATGCATAATGGTCGTCTGTGTATGATTGTGCTTGTTTGGGGATACAAAAGGCTCTGCTGTCTACTGTTCCAAAGCGCGCAGGATGCGTGGTTATAATATCCATTATGCCATAATACAAAAAGAGCGGAAGAAATTAGAAACCAATATTTTGAAAGGGATTTCGTTTTGAGGGCAGATATGTCATTGGTGTTTTTCAGTTGGACACTTTCCTTCCCGGATGTTTTGTTAAAATTGAGCTCACAGCATCTTCAGACGGTTCAATAGTAAGTAGTAAATCACATCAACAGTCTGAAACGATACCGCACACTCGATCATCATTCGCTACAGCAGGCGCCAACTGATGATGTATCTGCTAGACCTGCAGTCTGGAGACCTACTCTCCTATCACCTGTCTCTCCATCCCGGGGGTCTCTCTTCATCTCTCCCTCTCCCCTTTTTTAGTCCCTCTGTTCCTCCCTTCCCTTTCAGTCACGCACACCCCCACGTTTTGTGAAGCGTTCAGGGGTCAATGTGGTTCTGTAGTTGGTGATAGCCAAACATGAAACCCGACTGCACATTTTCCCTGGTCCCCAGACAGAGGGGTCTAGACTGGCCCTCAACCATGAAATGGGACAGTTGACATTAGGCAGTGGGCACCATGAGGGTTTGTTCTACTGTGTGTGTGTGTCTGCGTATGAGGCTATGCACAGGTGCAGGTAAGAGTCAAAGGAGCGTGTGAGATGACTTTGTAACGGAGTGATTGTACGGTTAAATGAAGCGAGCAGTGTTTCGATTTGTGCCTTATATGCCTTTGTGTGTGTGAGAGAGAGAGAGAAAGAGAGAGAGCCTAAGTAATGAAAAGTCCAGCCGTGAGGGAGCGCAGATCTATGCATCAGCAGCACTATGCCTCTCCGTCACCCCTGAGTCATCTCTGATGATGGCCTAGACGCGTGTGTCCTGTGGGAGCTTAAACATGAGAGAGAGAGAGAGAGAGAGAGAGAGAGAGAGAGAGAGAGAGAGAGAGACACACAGAGAGAAACTGGATTTGACAGTGGTGAGAGAGTGTGTTTGAGAGTTAATAGAGGGTTTGAGGGACAGTGCATTTATAGACTATTTTACTATGCCCTCTTTGGACTGAGATTATGATACATCAAATAGACTCATGTGGTCATCGTGGTTAACGTGGCCTGTAGCCAGAAGGCCCTTGGTAAGCTCTGATGGATGGAAGGGCCTTTCAGTCAGTATTAGGCTGCATGACACTTCTGTGAAATGGCTTTAAGGGAAGGGCTCTTTTATAACCATTAAGTCCAATTGAGGGGCCACTTGAATACCCATGAGCAATAAAAATTATTGCTCAAAGAGACATGCACGACCACACACACACACACATAGAGATTTTTCCTCAATCTTAGTTTCCCATGGACATAATATCATTTACTATAGCCTCCTCATATGGCGTTTATGGCTGGGCTGATATTGATAATCAAAGTTTATCAAAAAGAGAACGATAAACTCTGCCCCCTCTAGGACCCACGCGCTCCCTGTGCCCCATCTCCCCAGTCAATCAGGGTAACAGCAGACAGCAAAGCCCCCTTTATCTCGCGGCGCATTCATGGAATGAAGCGGAGCCTCTGCTCCCTCTCAGATAGCGAGTACTATGGGCCTACCTGCTGCCCTGCTGACTTGAGGTGGCAATATGGATGCTATACGTTGGTGGCAATTTGCAATGCAAAGTGATTTGGCTTTGGGCTTGGAGCAATGGAGGGCAACTCCCAACACAGACAACATTGTCATGTCATTCCCCGAGGTCATTCAGTGTATGCACGATGGGAAGGGAAATAAACCATATTTTTTTCTTTTATCGTTCAAAGGAGTGTCCTAATGGCAGTAAGAGCCACTCACTCACCACCAGGGGCTAGACCTGTGTGTTCCACTGAAGCCTTATCACGCTAAATCAAATCAAATTTATTTATATATAGCACATTTAAAAACAACACACATTGACCAAAGTGCTGTACACGTAAAAACACATAAAATATGTAAATACAACGAGCGACCCATTAACATAACAATACACACAGTGCAAAAATACCGGCACCATATCATGACGTACCGAAAGCCAAGGAATAAAAGTGTGTTTTGAGCTGGGATTTAAGCGAAGCTAGTCAAAGCTACTGCTGCCGTGATTGGACCCAAGGTGGGAGTGATAGGGGCTTATCGCCACCGACTTTTACAACGAGGCTACTGATGTTCCGCCTGCTTTAAAATGATAAGATATGGGTCATGGAGCTGTTATGGGAATCATTACTACGCAATCAGCACACAGTAGCGAACGTTCAAACGCCCAAGCGAGTTAAAACATGATGTTCTGGATCGTACATTTGTCATCCAGCTCATCATAACCGCTGCAACCAACCAGAAGAAATCATAACAACCCTGAGTCCCTATTTAAAAGCGATTATTATCATTATGATGTTGATGACGTCGACCATGAGTCGCACTTGCCCCTAACCGTGGTCTTCTTCGTTCCAGGTGAACTTTGTGGTGTGCCAGCTGTTTGCCCTGCTGACGGCTGTGTGGTTCCGTCTCTATCTCCACCCCAGTAAGACCAGTCCCTTCATCAGACATGTGGTAGCCACTCTGCTGGGCTTCTACCTGGCCCTCTTCTGCTTCGGCTGGTGAGTTGCCGCCCACCCCCCCACCCCACACACACACACACACTTTCACGTCTCCCTGCTGCTCAAAGTCCTGCTTATGTTTGGTTCCTTCCCTTCTATCACTACTTTCTTCCTTCCTTCCTTCCTTCCTTCCTTCCTTCCTTCCTCCCGTCCGTCCGTCCGTCCTTCCTTCCTTTCTTCCTTCTTTCCTTCTTTCCTTCCTCCCTTCCTTCCTTCCTTCCTTCTTCCTCCCTTAATTTACTCCCTATAATATTGCTCCACAATTTATTTTGCCGTTGTCTTTAACATGCCCTTCCTCCACTCCCTCCTTTCACCTCCCCCTTTTACACTCAACCTCTCTCGTCCCGCAGCTCCACACCGACCAAGGTAAACGGGTCGATGTAAGGGTAATTGATATCTAATTAGAAAGCCGTTGCTCTGTAATGAACGACCTGCCGTGCCTTTGGCAGCGTGCCTCTGTTCGCTGTGTGTCAGAGAAACATACAGTAAAGCTAGCCTGGACAAGCACACACACCAGCTAACCCGCTTCAGGTAACAATAACCTGTATTCACATACTGTACCTTTAGGATAGTGCTGACTGCACTCTCCATCTGCAGGGTTTGCATGATTGTTTTTTTATCTTGGGTATGCTGTGGCTAGCTTTTATAAGGTTCTGCAAAATAGGCCATCATAGGAAATAGACTCAATGTCTTAGAATATAAATCAATATGACATTCGCAATGCATACCAGCTGCACTTAAGTCATTGCCATAACCTGTTCAAAATGTCTTATACGTATGCAAACGGGCACATACCAATGCAGACTTACAAACACAAAAATACAAGCACACACACATGCGCGCACACACACAAAAACACACACACAAGCATACACCCACTTCATCTACCTACCTCGGAGGGCACCTGCAGTCTTAGGGGAGCAACCTAGCAGATGCTGTATAATGCAGGGTTATTTTGAGATCTTTTCAAAATACCTCATGTCACACGTACGGGTATTTTTCTTCTATCTAGGAGAGAGAGTTTTCAGTGTTTGGTTAAAGTACATCTGTTCGTCTGGAAACGACACGAAAGGGATCGGCAGAGATTAATAGGGATGAATAAGATGAGGATGATGTTTATACATCATTCTCCTCTGTCTAATTCACACTCTCCTCCTCAGCCTGGATTTCCATTGGGATAGGGCGGGATTAAACATAAGATTGGTATGCTTTTGCAGCTGTTGTGCTTAGTCTGATTATCCCTGCGTGGTTATTCCTGCTGTCTGTGCTGCCCCCCTGTGTGTCGCTAGGACCACGACCTCTTCCCCTGCGAGCAGCTTGTTTTGTAACTTTGAGCTCATGGAGCCTCCTCCAAAGGCCAGCGACTGGTTGTGTTGCTGGTGGTAAGGAATACGGAGGTGTCTCCCGAGTTTGTTTTCTCACGATTGTTGGGTTACACAGTTATGCAATATTAATATATATATATATATATATATATATATATATATAAAACATAAAAAAGTATGTGTGTATATATATATATATATATATAAAAAAATAAAATAA
>JAVQIZ010009787.1:0-10346 GCA_036023535.2 Galaxias brevipinnis | reverse complement strand
ATGGTGCTGAAATAGCACACCTCATGTAATCCGCATTCCTCTCCATTCCGCCCTTCCGTCGCCGTAAATGTCCCCTTGGATCTGTCTTGCATCTTCATTATGCAGGCCCACTTACAGGTCCTCGCCCCCTCTGCAATGAGCAACCAGCTCCGCCCTCGCTGAAAGTGACAGAACATGATAAACATCTAGATGAGCGCTGAAAACAAGAAAATTATTATTATTATTATTATTATTATCATTATTATTATTATTATTATATTAATTGTTATGAAAGCCTGGTCAATTTGGTAGTGAATGAGTGTTTTACAGATATTTGTCGGGACCCAGCTTGATACCGGAACATACCGGGACATCTGGTCACCCTACATCAACTGTTTGGGTTGCTGCCTCTAGGGGGATGTATTTAGGCAGCAGTAGGATGATGTTATAGTCCCACACTCCCTATCACTCTCTTTTCTAAAAATAGAAAAGAATGTCTAATTTTGATCAGAGTTGAATCAGTTATACACTACAATGAAAAAACTAAAACTAAATAAAATAATAATTAAATGAAGTAAAAGGCAAACAGTGATTGAGTCACTTTCTGGGAAGAGTCTAATGCCACATGGCATTGGCAATGCCAAATTCTATGTCAGTGAAGGTATTCTTTCCTTGGTAGGCAACACTTTAAAGTCTTACATCAGACCATCTGGAAAGGCAAGGGCAAATACCTTCAGTCCATGGGATAAGGCTAGCCTGGAACATACTGCCTGATTGAACCGCAACCTATGAAAGAAATGACTTGATCATCCATGCAGATCTTTCAAGGTTTTGGTAGGCTAAGGCAGCCTTGTTTCACTTCGTCAAGAATAGGAGGGCTGACTTTCCAAAGAATGTCAGCATTCTTTGTTTCTTCTGTAGCATCGACATTATTCACAACTTTTATGTAATATTATTTAGTGTACAAATATAATCAGTAATACTGAGTTGTCAAAAATACCAACAATATATAATACTTCTGACATCATTTACTTTTTCATAATACACTTTTTTGATTAACCTGAGTGAAACCAATTGTAGCCTCGAGTGGAGCACACCTTTACTCCTGCTCTGTGTCTGTCATCTCATCTGATGAGATTCCTGCCGCGGTGCCAGAGGAAGGCCTGGAAAATCATCAATAACCCCAGCCACCCAGCCCATGGGACTGCTTCCTCTGCTGCTGTCAGAGTGGTATCAGAGTATGAAATCTGGGAACCAACAGGTTACGGGACCGTCTCCACCCACAAACAGGACTGTTAAGTACGTAAGTAATGGTTACCCTGCCAACCAACACAACCCAACCCTTCACCTGCTCCATCCACTTTTCTGGACTCTGTATGTTGGAGACATTCTGCACATTATTGTGCATAGATGTGTCACATCCTTGTATTATTATTATTATTATTATTATTATTATTATTATTATTATCACTAATTTTTTTACTTCTTTATGAAATTTTATTTTTCTCCATTTCACTGACAGTACCTTGTTGTTTCTGCTTCACGGGACAAATCAATAAAACTTGTAAACTTGAGATCTGGCAATTCTTTAATGTGTCAATGATACAAAATATCTGGAAACCTTTGAAACTTTGAAAAGTTGAACTATCCCTTTAAGGACCTCAAAATAGTCAAGAGTCTAGACCACAGTGTATATTCTCTTCAAAATAATTTACTGCAATGAAATTGCACATTGTGTGTGATTATTATCAAATCACATAGATGCTTTATCAAGCATTACACACATTTCAATATTGTAATTCCATCTGTTGAACCACTGAGGAATGACATCGCTTCACCAATTTGTTCCAACGCAGGATAATGTAAAACTTGGCACTGTTATTTAATGTTTGCGTGTGTACTCAAACTTGGTTGAGAACATATTTGTGTTTGCACAATTTCACCAACAGATGTCAGTATTGTATCTATAACGTTCCAAATACAATTCTACCCTTTTAGGTTGCCTTTGTTTTTACTATTTGACTTGTATATTTCTAAGTATATGTAATTGCTTTCAGGTTTGTAGAGTGCGCCTAACACAGGCTATTGTTTATAATTATTTCAATGTATCTAGTGTTATCAAGCCTGGTTAGTATAATTTGGCAAAGCACACTTATTGGAGTGATTGGCTTGTTTTAGGCTACCCTCTCTTTCTATACACATCTTTTGGGAGGTATTTTAAGTCGTTCAGAAGGGGTCATACAAACATACATCTTGAAAAATGTTTGAAATGTCTGCAGCTAGCCAGTATGGTTTAAAAAATGTGATGATATAAAATTGCTTTCAATGTTTGGAATCATCTAAGTAAAAATATAAATTCATGTTCAAATACACCAGGTAGAGAAATTGCATTCTAGACACTGTCAGCTGATATTTTATTGCCTAGAGTAGGCAATATCCATACATTGGATCAAAAAGCAGCAGCATGTTGATCAATCATGTTTATTAAGTTAATCCCGTTTGTTGTTAGGCTTACAGGCTTCTGATCACTCCACAACTTATTCCACCTGCCTCATAAATGGCCTATTCCGAATTAATTCGAAAGAGTGCCAAACTATTGCCAAAAGGTGCTAGCCAACATGAACAATTTGCCTGGACTTCGTGGGTATTATGTGGACATAGACTCAATACAGACATTTCATGTGGGATCCACTTGGGTTAACCAACCGGGCCACACACACCCATGCATGAGTAAACTGCAGGCACTGGGTAGGTCACTTGTGGGTAAAGGTTACACAGGCTCAAAATTGACAGTTTAACTGAGGCCCATCACTAGCCTGGTAGAACCCACTCATGACCCATGGGTGTTCCGTGGAACCCGTGGAAAAACCCATTTGGACCCATAAAACCGCGCATCGAGAACGCATTTTTTGTTTGCCCCACACGTAAATGTTGTCTTGGATCCAATAGGCCAACGAGTAGGTATTGATGAATTGCCCGTCTGTCCTTCATTGCTCCAAAGCCGTATCAAAAACTGATTCGACTGTACTATGAGTTTGACAAAAATAAATAAATAAAAGGTTTTAAAGGTAGGCTACATTATAATATTGACTTTGACGTTGGGCCTTCATACATCAACAATACAAATTGTCATTTTTAGGAGTAATATTTTTAACAACGAAACATAGCATCCTGTTTATTGAATGACCTTTCGATTTAAATCAGGCAATCACTACGCATCCTGTCCATTGTGATTGGTGAACATTTATATTGCTATTGTCCCCGTCTTGAATAGATCCAAATAAACTATTACAAAAACTTTTCATCAATTATTTATCATTTTAGTCTCGTGAGAGGAGATAGAGCATATCACCTGATAGGAACTTTGGAAAACTTCCCACCCCCACATAGGGGAAGACCGCCCACCAGAGATAGACCGAGACCCTTTATAGATTTAAAAAGAGACGCTTCTCAGACATTCATTCAACACAGCCACTTTAAGTAGCTACTTTTTGTGCTGCAGAGTCAATACGTGCTGTATTTTTTTATGCAATCATGTTTAGGATGCTGAAACATCACCTTCACCCGGGCACTGTACTACTGTTGCTATGGCTTTGTTATTTCATGGAACATCAAAAAGTTCAAGGTAAGCTTTGCTATATTGAGAAATATGCCAATTTCTTTAAAAAACTGTATCTACCCAGGTTCTGTTTGTGGATCGTTTTTAAGTCGTAAACTTTTTCAAGACTTCAAATAGTGTCATTAAGGCAGGTGCACAATCGGACGCTTCACAGGCGAGCAATAGCCTACATAATATGGCTAATTGTTTTACTGATTCTGAGACATGCTGATACGACAAAGTTCCAATAGTGCGTGGCGCTGTGTTAGTTAATTCTGTCACTTCGTCCAAATTGTTCAGTTTTATAAATAAAAATAAGTTGCTCAATTTGATTTAAAAAAACAAATCGGCTATACTCAAAAGCAGGCAGCTAGAACTAATGCATATCTGCAGATTAACGCACATCAGTGAACCGTTTAAATTAAGGGTTAAAATTGCATGTACCTTGTGTTATTATATGTTCATAACTGTTTAACAAAATTACATATTTTCACTTCAAGCTGCATAGTTTCCAAAGCCATCACTGAAAACAATCTTGCTCAGTATTAATGGCTGCTGTCAGCGTCCCTCTTGGATCAGTTTATCCGGCTTTATGACAAACAAGTCTGCACAATATCGTAAATGGATATAGACTTAAGGCGATCACACAATTTATGCTTATAAGCAAATACGGCCAATTTCAATAATTTGCTCTCTAATTCATTGAAGATAAGTGAAATAATGGATGAAATAGTGTATTTGAAGTCTTGTTTTTACTTGCTGCAAGAGTTACTTTTCACAATACATATCCGCTGGCAAAGGAATAATTTTTGAACAGGCGCCAGTCTCCACTAAAAAAACGAGTAGGTTGGTGCGCTAAATGCTACAAGATAAAGGCTTCACGCACGTATTACCTGCCTTGTTCACTCGCAGTCTTATCCTGCTAAAGTCTAGTTTATCTAATACCATGGATACTTAGTCGTTGTTGTTGTTGTTGTTGTTGTTGCGTGTGTGTGTGTGTGTGTGTGTGTGTGTATGTGTATGTTTTTTTATAATTTTTTGTTAGGGTTTTACTTTCTTGTTGTTTTACAGCTGGTAACTGCTGGTTGCAGCAAGGGAAGAATGGGAGGTGCCAGGTGCTGTACATGCCTGGCATGAGCAAAGATGAATGCTGTAGAAGTGGTAGACTGGGGACGTCCTGGACTGAGGAGGATGTGCCCAATAGCACATTGTTTAGATGGATGATATTCAATGGCGGAGCTCCTAACTGCATACCGTGCAAAGGTGCTTTAATATAATCCCAGCAAATATACCCTCAAAACGTTTATCCAGTTCAAATTGTGTTGTATTTGTCACATTGTTATGAAAGTCATAAATATCCAAAAGGAGGCAATTTTTCTCTAGTAATGCATAACGATTGTGTCTCTTTAGAAACCTGTGATAACGTGGATTGTGGACCTGGAAAAAGATGCAAGATGAACCGAAGGAGTAAACCCCGTTGTGTGTGCGCCCCAGACTGTTCCAACATCACCTTGAAAGGACCTGTCTGCGGATCGGATGGGAAGACTTACAAAGACGAGTGTGCAGTTTTGAAATCTAAATGCAAGGGTCATCCGGACCTCGATGTTCAGTACCAGGGAAAATGCAAGAGTAAGTACACAAAATGTTTTTTTGTTTTTTTTTGCAAACAAGTTGATTTGTAAAAAGAATGCTATAACCAGGCCATCAGCTAGATTAGACTATTTCTGATGGCATGCCATTCATTGGGTGTCCAACAACGCATAACAGTTTGCATGAGGACAGTGTGGTTAAATGCAGACTGTTACCGTATTCTCATAACTATTATTTTGTTTTCTTATCAAACAGAGACTTGTCGTGATGTCTTGTGCCCTGGCAGTTCCACCTGTGTGGTGGATCAAACAAACAATGCATATTGCGTGACATGTAATCGGATTTGCCCCGAAGTTACATCGTCCGAGCAGTACCTTTGTGGAAACGATGGGATCATCTATGCTAGTGCCTGCCACCTCAGAAGAGCTACCTGTCTTCTTGGCAGATCTATTGGTGTAGCATATGAGGGGAGATGCATCAGTAAGTAAAAATAAGTGGTCTCGATATGTCATTGTATTAACTTGACTTAATACATCAATCCAAAACTTTTTTTTTATGGTACCACAGATGACTTAACATATGTGTATGTATGGACTAAATATTTAGGGCTTGCAATTGCCAATTACTCTTCTTCCAGAGGCCAAGTCGTGTGAGGACATTCAATGCAGTGCAGGAAAGAAGTGCCTTTGGGATTCCCGAATGAGTCGAGGCCGGTGTTCACTTTGTGACGAAGCTTGTCCAGCAAGCAGGACAGATGAGGAAGTGTGTGCCAGTGACAACAGCACATATCCTAGCGAATGTGCAATGAAGCAGGCGGCTTGCTCTATGGGTGTGCTCCTGGAAGTTAAACATTCAGGATCTTGTAACTGTAAGTAAGCACCCAAGTGAAAGACTATCCTCTACGTTCTTTCCCAGTAAAACCTGCTTTTGTTTCTCC
This sequence comes from Galaxias brevipinnis, assembly GCA_036023535.2. NCBI lineage: Eukaryota > Metazoa > Chordata > Actinopteri > Galaxiiformes > Galaxiidae > Galaxias > Galaxias brevipinnis. The sequence goes on along the minus strand of JAVQIZ010009787.1, from coordinate 4,242 downwards.
CGTCTGCGCTTGACTCCTTGCAAATATCCATCCACACAAATAAACACAAATTAAGCAACTCATATGGATTTACACATGGTAGAACTTGCATGTTGATGTTTTGGTTAAAAAAAAAAAAAGAAAAAAAAAAAGAAAAAAAAGAGAGAATTTCTTCCACAAAAAGACGTTTATAAATAGGTAGAAAAAACTCAAAAGAATATTTTTTGAGATCGTCAAGACACTAACCTCTTTAAAACTAACAAGGACTAACGTTCAGTTTTTGTATTGCATTACAATCGTGGGAATTAAAAATTGTAGTAGAGATATGTTGCATTCTAGTGATCTGCTTTCTTTTGAGAAGGCTGGCTCAATGTTATGCAGCTATTTCAATGTTAACAGTGATTTTGTTTAAATAGTGATCATGTATTATACAACGTGCAACTGTTTTGGTCAGTCTGCAAATTTTCTGTATATACGTTTTGGTTTTGCTTTTAGTTGTAATCAATTAATTCAAAACGCACATTTCACTTATGACATATGCCACTCTGCCAACTTGTATATAATAATAGTAGAAAACTATTTGCTTACAGTCATATGCATAAGGTGATTGCAACATTGGTGCCATTTTAGAAAATAACCATTTTAATTTAAAACTTAACATAAACTACCTATTTTTATACCAGTATTGTTTACTTACTTAGCTGGGGGCATTTATCAAATAATTGCACTAGCCTTTTGGGATTATGAGAATTACATTCCTTGTTAGAATTTCAAAGAGTGTCTGATTAGTTATTTTCAGTACACAACCATAGTTAATTTATGACTGGCTATCATAATGCAATTGTGCCTTAAGGCAAACAAATGGTTCTAAGGGACCAACCTTATGATCACCTCATGGGTTGAATAAAACTTAAAATTGTTTTAGTGTAAGCAGAAGATTATCAGTTGTTTTCATCTACAATTATCGATTAGGTGATATATATAACAAATGGTAGAATTTGCATGTTGCTGTTTATCAAAAACAGATGCATTTGGATTTTTGAGGGACTGCCTATGTTGTTTTGTCGCTTTTGCTTGTGTGCTTATAGTGTAAAAAGTATTTTGCAGAAAAATACCTCAAAGATGTGTTGTTGTTTTGGTTTTAGTTGTTGACTCATGCTTGCTTGCTAAAGTCAGCCTGCAAAACAGACATTTGGGTCAAGAGTTGCAACTGTGTGTCTGTCACAAAGGGGCAAAAACAAAACACAAGGGCGATTCTGCGTGTGCATGTGTCTTGTGTCTCCTAAGAGGAATAAGTAAAAAAGATTCATGAGCCACTGGACCCTTCACACCATCCTCCACCCCACTCTCTCACCTTCTGTTTCTTGTTTTACCCCTTAACTTTTTAAAACGTGTAAATGGTGGAGGATAAATGAGAGTGACAGTGCATTGTAGAGTGCCAAGTAAAATAACGTGTTTATTTAGTGGTGGCTTTCAATCACTTCTATTCTGCGCTGTTGTAGTACATATTCATACAACAGCTACCGTATATTCTCCCATATAGCCATTATGGAAGACCAGGAAGAGGATGAGGATGATGAGGACCCAGACTACATGCAATTTGTCCATTTATCTTCTTTATTGGACGAATAGGCCGCCATCATAATGAAAACAGTCCTATGGCAAAGATCTATGTCCATACTGTACATATGTGTATGCTTATTTATTTTTTTAAAGTATACATATAGTTCAGACTGATAGATGTTTATTTATACTGTTTGTGTTATATAATTTATGCATTTACAATGTCAGCGTTACTATCTACCAAGATGTATTTTGTGTTGCCACTCTGTTTTGGTTTTGTTAGTGTCCTTGTTGTCCTTTCTTTTTTATCATGAAGAAATATTTTTGTCCAAAGAAAGGCAGTGTTATTTATTTATCATGAACCTAGTAAGTGTAAGTTCTCTGCAAGCTGTAAATGGCACTCCCGAGCTGTAAAAAGCATGCTACCAAATCCTTTGTCACATGGGGTTTCAATGATACATAAATGCATGTTTACGCAGTGTATTATTTATGGGAATCTATCAATCAATTTATACTCTGAATTATCTGGTTTGTTTACAACTTTTTCAAACTAGGTAATTGATCTAATCTAATGGTTTCATTGTATCCATAGCATTGTGGTGATGCAGAAAATGAACCATTACATTTCAAAAGCCTTTGACATTAAATTGTAGTATTTTGTATTTTTCATACTAGAAAAAAATATTGATCAGGACAATACTTGATTATTATGAAAGATGTGCCATTGGGATTGTGTGCTGTTGTCTTGCTAATGCATTAGTTGGTATTGCTCTTGCAGAACTCACAGGAAAACTATTTTATACAGCAGTACTTACCTATATAAAAACAAATTCTGCTGTGTCTAACATTTCTTCTCAAAATGAATTATTTTTAAACATTCTAAGAAATTAAAAAAACTGTTATAAATGAACTGTTTTGTAGTTTTATGTAAATGGAATGTACATACAAAGTTTGATGGTATGTCTACAGATATCACGAGTAAAACAATAAATTGTATTTTACTTACAATTCTCTTCACTGACCACTACTTACTATCTCAACAGTATCATTATAGATAGTGATACATTAATTAATTTACAGGGTTTTATAGGTACTTCTATTGCAAAAGTTGAAGTTACAAATATTCTCAGCCCATTTCATTTTATTCGCTTAAAGCGCAGGAATATAGTCAAGCCTGTGGCAAAATAGGATCTGTTAGAAATAAATTGATCCCCAGTAAAAGCCGTAAAGGTGCAGTAGGCTATATAAGTAAAATGTTCTATAAATGTTCTTTATTTCTTTTAGTTTTACATTTATTTCCTACTTCCTGGGAGATATCAATAAATAAAAATGCTCTATAAAGTAGATGCGCTCTAAATGAGTGCCCATCACCCTCTATTCAACCTCTCAAACCTCTTTTGAAGCCCCAACTAGAGCCAATACTTACACAAATAAATCAGGGCAATTGTTGCAAAGGCAATAGTGGTTCTTGGCATGACACCTCGAGCGGCATGTGCTGAGGGGAGCGCACGCCCGGGTGCTTTGTATTGGAGGGCTCTGTAGGGATAGACACACACACACTAAATGCACTAATCTGCACATCGTTCATGTCAAAGGATCCGATGTGTGCAGAGTGGCTGGGCGTCCCCTATCCTATCTACCGACACCATTTACATCGTATTAGCCCCCCTCCCCCAGACCCTGCCTCTCTTCTGCTGTTGCCCGCTCTTCACCTGGAGTCCAAAAGGGGAGGCGGATGCTTCTTAAACTCTTACACTTTTAAGGTCAATTAAGTCACATCTCACAAAGTAACCTGCAACAATAATACCTCCTCAGCAACTAGCATACAGCTGTAAATCCTTGTCTGGCTTGTACATTTAAATGAAGTCTGTGTGTACCACCACATTCAATAGTCGGTTTAGTTTTGATCCTTGATTGACAATGGCGGGGGGTGGGGGGGTTCATTGACATCACAGACCAAGGCCCCAGATCAGAGGCATATCGTGGTGTACTCCCGTGAGCGTCAAGCCTGGTTTATACTTCTGCAAAGAAGCACGTAAATGTCTCCGTGTAGCTTCGCAGAGAAGGGGCTTCTGGGAAAGCGTAGCTCACAGAGGCCCACTGACGTGTTGACAGGGAGTCCTCCCAAATCCTAACAGCGCGTCTTCTCCTTGTGTCAAACTATCTCTGGTTGGAAAACACACATAGATGGTGATGGGTAAAGCAGTTCTTTTCAGTGTACTGAATCATTAGAATCAGTTCACTAAAAAGATTTGTTCAAAAGATTGGTTCACCAAATGCGTAGTCCCACTCACTGAACTGAAACACTGCCGAACGTTCAGTTCAGCTAACTGGATGGTCGTGCGTGAAGGATAAGCCAGTGAGCTGAGAATTTAGTTGGATACATATAGCCTACCGTTTGCGAATTTGTTCACCAAATTGTTCAGTGCTTTTCGTAGCTCTGACTGCGTAGTCCCACTCACTGAACTGAAGCACTGCCGAACGTTCAGTTCAGCTCTCTAACTAGTGAACTGAATGGTCGTGCGTGAAGGATAAGCCAGTGAGATGAGAATTTAGTTGGATACATGTAGCCTTCCGCTTACAAACCAAGAGCTGCTATAACAAAGTCCCACCCTATTATGTACAGCAGGTATATTTTCGTGACATCTGGTTATAATTTAAAATAGATGGTTTTACTACTTCCTACTTTGAGACTTCAAG